>JZKD02S0004457.1:107171-124296 GCA_000966675.3 Picea glauca
AAGTCCTTTCTGCATCCTCGTTGGGCCTAGCCTCCTCTCTTCCCTGAATACTGTACTGTGGAACACCTGCTGGTCTCATTGGTGGTCTATCTGCACATTTGAAGGAGCACGTGTTAATACTATGGATCTCACCAAAAAGATAGATTTTTTTTCCTTCATTTGTACATATAATATATAATCAAAAGATTAAAATTAAATAACATAAACTGAAAGTTACCTATATCCTCAAGCTCATCACCAGGAGGAATGATAACATTACGATCGTGATTATAGTTGATCCCAACATATGGATAGTCCTCTATAAATGGGATTTGACGCTCTCACCAAGTGAAGAAGTCATCATCAAATGGGTCAGACAATTTCCCTCCTCCAATACAGACCAACAACTCGGTCCATCACTCCATGGTAGGCCATGGTCATAATTTTCCTTAGATATGAGTCCTCAAGCTCATGATCGGCACCCTCTCAAATAATAAAGTACATAGGATGCCACCAAACCCAAGGTTTTTGGTCTTCCACAACTTGCAGTTGGTAAGCTAAGTCTTCATGCATCAGAGCATGGAGGTACTCCAATCAAACATCATAGGTATCCAAAATTCAAAACCATGTTGCATTTGACACTGTGAAGCTAAATGCAAAGATTTTGACCCCATGATGTGAACTATGGTGTATAATATCACCTTTAAGCTCAAATTGGTGGTTTTTTTTATTGGCACTTGTGAGCTCGTTTTCTCTGTGTCATCCTCGCAGTACTCATTGATATAGTCATTGATGGTATGGTCACCTCCTCCACGGGTTTTGAAGTTGGGTACTTCACCTCTACGGGACAAACCAATGATAAATTAAATGTCCGCAACTGTGATGGTAAAGGACCACCTACCAAGCATGAATGCTTCTATGTCAGGATGATACTAGTCAACGAGAAGGTTTGAAAATCATTTTTTCATTTTCATGCCACCAATTTGGAAAAAATTGTACATGTCACATTTTCGAAGAGACTCTTTGGCATCATCATCATCAAATACAGTGTGATCAACTTACTTTTTCTCACGTTCCCTCCAGTAAACAATTATCCTGCCCAAAATTCAAAGGAAAAGAGAGTTAGTCTTTTAATTTTCAAAGTAGTTTAGGGATTCCACAAATCTCTTTGATAACATGCGTAGATATCCATGTCTGGTGTTTCTACCATGCGTTGACATACACAACTCACTTTGAGGAAACCCATAGATGCACAAATTCATGAAAAAAGGGAAAGATAACCCTCAAATTTTCATGAAAATTTAAAATTGAAAGGATGAAAATGAAAGGAATGCGATGAGCAACTACTTGGTTCAAATGGTTTGTGATTTCATTCCTCTAATATCTTGCAATCTCCAAACAAATTTGTAAGGGTTTTTCCAATTTTGGATTATTTTTAGTTTAATTGATGAAAATGAAATGGTAAAATGGTAAAAAATGCTTTATTTATACAAATTTTAAACCCACTTTCCATAGTTTTATATTTCTTCCATTAACTAAACTAATGTCAATCTATGTTGTAGTGTTGTGGTTTCCATGGAAGGTTTATAAAGCTATATTTTGGGTACTTTTTGGTCCTTTAATCGGTTGACCGATTCCTTTCAAGACTCTGGCAGGTGATGTTTTTGTTTAACTAGCATTTTGAGTAGGTTTCACACGCCTCCAATATTTGTATGAACAGTATCCATTACCACTTTAACCTAGGTTCGGTCCCATTAACTTACGACATAAGCCTTTCTTTTTTCTCAAAATTTCGTTTCGTTGATGGTAGAGCCTACCTTCCATGGGAAACCTAGTTTAGAACCCTTTTTGTATTCTGGTGCTCATGCTGCAAGATTTTCATTAGGCTCAGGAGTCCTATTTAGTCCTGCCATGACTTTGCATTCGAACTTTATTATTCTTACTAAATATCCTTCTGACCATTACCTATAGGACTCCCTCCATTATATGCTTCCCACAACATCTTTCCCTTTGTCACACCTAGTCAACAACCATGACAAAGGTACAACCTGGAGTCTCAGTTAAGCTCTTTTAAGACTCCTTAAAAATGAAAATATTGTTGAGTGAGCTTGTTTTCTTTCACACTTGTTAAATGGACTAGAAAGGACATCTATTCGATACAAGTTTACCCCTTTTTCAGGTTGAGTGGATTAATTATGAAAAATGAATACTCTATTCAACATTAACTAGAAGAGTTCTCCTTGGTATTATTTTACACTTTTTCATTCTTGAGAGACTAAATTTATGAAAAATAACATTATTGGAAGCTTACTTACAGGGGCTTCCAAAATGAGGTTGAGTTCCAGTTGCATCTCATATTGACTGCTCATGCTTTTAGGTCTAATGTCAGCTTCAACATGCCATTTTTGAACCAATTTCTTATGCATTCCTATTAGTTACCAACCTTACAATTTATGCCTTTGGGACTCGACACGTTAACCATGGAGGAAACATTCGCCTGAGTGTCCTTATCCCACACATGCTTCCTTGCATTGAGCATAGGCATGTTCCTTGCACTCTAGAACTAGTTTTCTTGCCCGCGACACTCATTTCCTCCACTATACTATATAATTCTTTTATTCCTTTTTAGGATTTAATAATATGAAAAAGACCAAAAAAATAAAAATAAAAACAAAAATAAAGGGGGAAAGGGTCCATCTCTTTTGTTCGCAACAATTTTTTCACCCTTGAACAAAGTTCAATCTTAAGTCAATATCTCATCATTTTGGGTCTAATATGGCTTTAAGAGAATTTTTCTCGTTGTTGAGTATAATCTCCCCTCATTAGTTATTCTTCCAACCATATGGATCATTTTTTGATGCCTCCTACATCACAAATGTATCCCAGTTTATAATCCATGCTACCTAAGTCACATAATGTATCATGCTTCATTCAAGGGAAGTTTTAGCCCGAGTCGACCATTCTACAATTAGTCTCTAACCTTGCATGTTGGCCTTCCCAAGTTAGTCAAGTCCATCTCATCATCACAAGTATCTTTTTCTTTTACTCGTGCTAGTATAGAAGGTCCCCATTGACTTCTTGTTGGCGGGTCTACACTTATCGACTCCAACACGCTGCTCTAAGAGTGTGACCTAGAGTTTCACCTTGTTCCTATTTTTCTTATTGATAGGTGACCTTTCACTCAATAGATGATAAACCATCATTGGTCGCTAACTGAGCGGTTTCCCTTGTGTTAGATGTCAACAAAAATCATAACACATAGGGATTTGTGCGATACATGTGTTACCATTTGACCCCATTGGTGGATTCCTTTTCTTTATCAGTAGTCTTCACTATTGGCTACTATTCAAAGAGTCTATGTCATGCACTATTCCATCTAGTGCATTCTGGAGTCGTACCTTGGTGTGGTCCTTACAATATTTTTGTTCGAGTCCTTCCAAATATTTGGCCTTCTACTATCCCTTGTGCTGGATGATGGAGGATGCCTTAATGCCTTCCTTCCATAAGATATATTCCTATCGAATATGACACATATTGCTTTGGGATAGAGATATAGAGTCATATTTGGTACATTGGGGCTTGCAATCATCAGTGATATCTTCCCTCGCTATTAAAATTGGGAATACATCAATGTCCCCTGCTCGATAGATTCTACCAGGTGTTAGACATAAGATCATTTATTCACATTTGTTAGATTCTACCATGGTATCTTGACATCCATTATCATCATTGGTGGGTTGTCTCACAATTGTTAACGGTATACATTAATGATCGGTAATCAAACAGTGTCTCACTATGTTAGACCTCAACACATCTATTCACATGGTGTAGACTCATACCGCGATGGACTGTTTCGAAGACTTCAAGCGAAGTAAAATCATCACATATTTTGTGTTCATATCTGACATATATTGTACCAACCCACAAACATTGGTACTTGCAGAGGATCAACTTGTTCACACCATTGGTCCTAGATATCCTCTTTTTATTTTATTTTGAGACATAGCTCCATTGTGTATCTATTCATGGCTATGATCTACTTTCACATGGATCCACTGTGTATTCCTCATGGCCATGCTTGCTACTTCATATATATCACATGGATCCATTGTGTATTGCTCGTAGCCATGAACATTAGTCATACTTCAATATATGCCATGGATCTGCAGTGTATTTGATTTGGTGGCCATGCTTACATCACTCCTAAGCATGGGTATGACCGACTTCGGAAGAGAATACTCTTACTTGATTTTTGCTAACAATTTCCATTTTTTGATCAGTTGTCTTGGGAAACTTCATGGATTCTTTCATTGCATCCTCACTTGACCATGGATGATTTTAGGGGCTAAATTTCGCAAATGGGCTAATTTTCCATGGTTTTTCCCAAAAAAAGATTCACTGTTCAAAAAATGATTCGCCCAAATTCTAAAGGTTAAAATTATTTTACATTAAAACTAGCCAAAATTTAATACAAACTATATAAAATCCTTAGAAATTTGAATATTTTTACAAAAATATCGCCAAACATTTTATGTTTGGCATATGAAGGATTAGTATGATTCGACAAGGTTTCTACATTTAAAAATAAATTTCCATCCTTAAAATCATCTCTCAGAGTTATAATGTATTTCTGCCATCACTTTCCCTTCTGACCTCACACATTAGGGGGCATATGTTATAGCACAAATTTCCACACCTATGCATTTGTGACATGGCCCGACCCTTCCCCTAGCTTGCTAATCAAAACCCCAACTTCCCTAATAAAAATCACCTAAAAAACTTGACATTTTTTTATATCTGCAAGTTTCATTTTTGCAACAAGTGGACATTTGTGCCTTGCTAGCTTGCAACCTACGGATGCCCTCAAAAAATGGAAAAAATAAAATAATTCCACTTTTTTCGAGTGGGGATTTTTGTTGGGATCATTTCCCAACCTCCCTAAACCCATACCAAACGGAATTCAACCTTCTTGACCTCTCAAGGATATTATAAATGCACCATTGAGGGCATGAATGTGGAGGAAGAACTAAGGTGCAAAGATCATGCTGGAAAAGTTTTAGCAAGCTTCCATAATCCCTTCATTCTCTGAGTAGCATCCCATACCTCAAAACTCCTTTTCCAGTGTTCCTTCCTTTCTCTATATAACTATAGCATGTGTTCCAAGGAAGATCCTTATTGCTTGAGTTGATGCTTGAAGTTCTCTGGATGAACCCATGCAGTTGGCTCCAAGCCAGTGCCGAAGGATGAATCGGGTTGTAACTACCTTTCTCACATTTTTGGTAATAGAAGAGTTATCTTTTCCTCCTATTGTGTGTTTATTGGTTCATTATATGGTAATTTATTTTATATATGGTTGAATCTATGCATAGGATATATGTTATTCGAATGTATAACTATCTTGTAGCAGTCTATTCTTGGTTTCCTATCGCAGGCTAGTTCCGACAAAGCTCACGAGTGCTTCAAGAAGCGAGAGCAGGGATCAACATTGAACGAAGGATTCAAGGTCTGAGGCCTCTCCTTCTTACTTTGTCTCTATCCCATTATAAAAGTAGTTATTTATTATATGCATTGATATAGATGAGGGTAGGTTATGTCTTCAAAATTCAGTCTTGCTCTGCTATGACTTGACCCAAGGTAACAGGGGGGAAATCCCTTAATGAGCCATGCAAAAAATTGACTTCAATATCCCCTTCAAGCATGACACCAACCCAGTACCCCATGTGAGTTGACAAGTTCAAGTATGGGAGGGCCTTCATCCAACCCTATTAGGTGTGCCACCTAGATAGAAAATAAAATAACCCAGGTAGAGGGATAGGTCCCGAGGGAAGTAAGAAATAAAGAAACCCTTCAAGAGTAAGTGTGGAGGTGATATGATTTTAGGGCTTACTTCATGTCTTATGGTGTCATTTAATCCATTTCTATGAGCACCTTTGTGGAGGGTGCACTTTCTCTTTAGTTACCACATTCTTAGGCATTGTTTCTTCCAACCTCCCTTTATCTTGCATCTTATTAGTCTTCTTATTATATTTGCAAGTCCCCTTCTATAAGGTTTCAATCTATAACATTGCTATTTGGGACAAGGGTGAGTACTGAAAGGGTAGAGATTAAGTTTGGACTTGATTTTTGGAGTCAATTGCTATCATTCCTTTCTTTATTTAACATCACTTTCTTATTCTTTTAGTAGCAGCTACAATCAACCTATGGGCCTTCAACCCCTCTTCTCATGAGAGAAAGGACCATGACCCATTAATGAAGTTTAGTACACTATGAGAGGCTCCAAGATGGAAAGTGTTAAGTATGGTGTGGAATAGAATGTTACCCTTGTGAGGGACCCCCAATAGTACTCTTTTTTCCTAGGTGATGACAACACAGGACTAGGGCATAGAAGTTGACCACCAAGGTGAAACAAGACAACTGACACAATTTCCCAAGACGATGATCCATTATCCAACTTCAACCAAAGATTCTCATCCACATGCCTGAAAAATTAAGAACAACACTTTGCATGAAAGAAGGACTAACATACCTCATGGTGATGATAAATTATCATTTCCCGTACACCAGGTTGCTTGTATGTGATGAGCCTTGGTCGACCTCTAGTTATAAAGGTGAATGAGGGGGGATGTTGGGCTTCCATTTGTGGAAATGTTGATCATCATCATGGTTAGGATCATGTTCTCCATTGTGGGCCATGAGACATGATCTGCTCTAGTTACCCCTAGGCATGGGGGGGTGACATATGTCTCCAACATGGGGACATGTGCTCACCATAGAGCACATGAGAACCTCATCATCTTTGGTTGTCCAAGACCTGCAATCCTGCGCCCACTTCAAACAACAACACCCTTTAGAAGTATTTTCCAGTGGATGCGATCCACCAGAGTCAGTGATAAATCCAAAACCATGTTGAAAATACATTATTTTCACTAGGATACAAAATGATAGAGAAATTATATTCAATGATTAAGTGCAATTTCCTAACATCTATTAATTATATATAAATGATAATTCAATATATAAAAGAAGATACATGACTACACTAGCATGAATGCATGATACAACATATATACAAATGCAATGCAAGATGAAAATGCCCTATCCTACACTAATATATGTTAGTTCAAAGAAGTCGAGTCTCTTCCCCGTGATGGGGCTTGAGAAGGGATCCACCAATGGGTAGTGGACGTCTCCTTCCTTGCAATGTGGATAAGTAGTAGGAATCATTGACAAACTTCTCCTCAATTATATAAGGACCAAGCCAAAATTTTCCAAACTCCTTTCATGTATCAGTTTGGCCCTTCCTTGTATCCCACTTTGAGACCAATTCTCCTTGTTTGTAATCCCCTCCTTTGATTTTGATTGTTTCTTGAATTAACCTAGTATATTACTTCGAGGGACGGGGATGGGATTCTTTTGTAAGAATGTCATCTTGGATTATTCTAATCAACAATTCTTTATCACCCTTTTTCAACATTGTGATAGAGCCAATTGCTTTGTCCTTGTACCTTTCTAGTTGCTTCCGGTAATCTTCCCTTTTATGCCACACTATATCATCAAAATCTTCTTCTTAAGAAAAAGGGAGGTCATTTTATGAAAAATTCTGAAGGGGATTCCTTGAGCTTCTCAGGGAACTCCTATAAAGGATCCTTAGTTTCAGGGTTATGGTCAATCTCTTCAAAACGATCTCTTGCCATTGGTAGGTTGGGTAGGTGAGAATTGGTTTCATAATCCATGGGTATAGTAGCATAAGTCAAATCCATCTATAAAGTACCACCCAACATTGCAACAAAATTTCTAGACAAGAGCATTCTTCTAACATGTGTGATATCTATGACCACAATGTCCATTAGGAAAACTATCTCAGTATATCGGTCAAGGTGGACCTTCAAGTTCTCTATCACACCATGCATGGGAATAGCCCTGGACTTAATCCCACGGAAATTTATGTAAGGATTTGTGACTTTCAAACCTAATTGTTTCATTACTTTCAAGGCCATGGCATTTTCATCCACCCTTGAGTCAAGCATATAGTTGCTCATGTGCTTATTGTTCATTTGCAAGGAAATGTAGAAAGGTGGGTGCTCGTCATAGTGTGGTCTGAAATGGTTGGCTTGCAACTTTATAGGAGGGTCTATAGGTTCCCGTTGTACTCTAAATAACTTCTCAACTTTGCTTCGCATTGAAGGAATCTTAATGATTTATGTTAGAGGTACATGTATGTTTATTTTTTCCAAGACACCATTTATGTCAATATTCAAGTCTATCTCATTTGTCTTTGGCAAAGTGGAACTAGAAGGAACATTGTCTGTAGCTAGTGGAGGAGGCCTTGGTTGAGGGAATTTAGGGTCATTGGGAGGATCTTGGGGCATGGTTCTTTGTCTAGTGTATATTTGCAATTCTTTCTTCCTAAGTTTCTCCCTTAATTCCTCATCCATTTTGTTTATGATTTCCATCCTATCCTAGCCCTCATGGTCACTTCTCTCTTTCCCTCCTCAAGTTGTTCTGGTGTAATATTGAGGCATTCTTGAGGAGATATGGAAAAGATGAAGGTGTAATAATTATTTGTGAATAAATATAACAAATTTATTTTTAATTTTATATAAAATATTATATTTATCATATATATTTTACATTTCTCTTATTTAAATTAATATTATTTCATAAAAGAATAATATTTATAATTATTTTATTGAAGATATATTAAAATAATCTAACAAACTTGTCAATTTTAAATCGTAAAAAAACAATTAAATTCTTTCTTTTTAACTAATGTTTTAGTCAATGAGCATAATATTTATGATTATTTTATTTTTAATTTTATATAAAATATTATATTTGTGAAAAATATATTGATATAAACATTAAAAAAAATCAAAGGGATTTCACAATTTCTCATCAAATTGTAAAATAAGTTTGTTCGTTTCATGCCATTAATAAATATATAATTATGTTTGATTTTTTAAATTACTTTATTTATAAATTTATATTATTTAATGATAGTGATGAAGATGTTTATACTTTCTTAAATTTAATTACGAAGTCGGTGTGCCGCAGTATATAATTTTATACTATGTGTTGGTTCCGATTGACGTTACCTCGAATGACGTTGATCCGACGTCATTTCGAATCCATATCTTGATTTATCATATTTTAATTTGGCATGCATGTATCACTGCTCTATATATGGATATATGTTGCGGTTGCAATCTGATTGTTTCGTCATATGGAGTCGTTAATTTATTTTGTTACTCGTTTCATTGTAATTGTAATTATCATAATTGCAAATTTGTGGCTGGTGAATCTTGAAAGATTTTGGTTAGTTTAGAAAATAAAATGTGGATTTATATTTTTCTACTTTGTAATAAAATTTTAATTTGTGTTAATCATTCAAATGTGGTAATCAACTAGTAAATTTTAAATATGATTAAGTAAAAGTAAAAAATAAACATGTAAACTGATGCCTTTATAATAGTGAAGAAGTTAGTGGTTGAAATCACAACCATTGATTTATTGGGACGACTAAGAATATTCCATCAATATTTAATCTTGTCCATACAAAACTGATTAACCACTAAAAACCTATTAAATGTATCAATTATCAATAGGTGTGTGTAATTATATCATTGAAGTAATTATTTTATTGGAATGGTGAATTTATTTAATTGGAACATGGATTATAGTTAATATGTATCATCCTCAAAATGAGGGGAAGTGTATAGTGAGTTTCTCCATAATTATTTTAAAGGAAAAAACAAATTTAAAAACATATATACAAAATTTAAATTAAACAACCACCAATTTTTATTAACCATCATATTTTTATTAATTAAGAGAAATTATAAAAATTATACTTTTAATGTTTCCAAAAACTTTGTTTTCATAAGAAAAATACCAAAATCCTTTTGATTTTAATTTTTAATAAAAATTGCAATTTTTAAAAAAATCACATAACCATAAATATGCCCTTTTCTTACCACTATTATCTTCCTTCTCTATTCTACCTCTATGATCCTTCATTCTCCATCTTTAACTCTTCTTCCTATTCCTTCTTCTTTGTAAGTTCTCTCCTTTTGTTTTTTTTTCACTTCCTGTTCTATCCTCTTCTCACCTTTATACAACCAAAACAAAACACAAGTCTCCTAATAATACCCCTTCCTAATATTTCTCCCATTTCAAACATTAATTGTCTTAATTAATAAAATAAAACTTTATAATCCAACCATCTCCAATCTACCTACCACTTTGATTAATCAAAGGTGAATTTTAAATCATATTTTTATGACCTATTAAATGATGGTTAATTCATTACTTGCATTTAATTGTGGATTTAATACTCATTAATTAGTGACTTGTGAAAAAAAAAGAGTTGGTAGATGGTGAATCAATCAAGGGTTCAAATCTCTTTGGAAATCTCCTCCCAATGGACCTTGTTCAAGACTTAATCACTTTTATTAGAATTTTACGATTTGCATTACGTTAGATCAATGAACGACATTATTATCAATTCCCACACATGTTGTCTTCCCCTTGTCTTCCCATGAAAGGATTTCATTCATTCGATTATTTAGCCATGGATCATATGGATGGAGATGCATTGCATTCCAATCAAACTTTGTAGATATTTATTTTAATGGGAAAGAGAATGGAGTGTCTCGATATTTGTCCTTTGCATCAACTTATCTTAGGTAAAAATAAAAGTGAGCTTTTATTTACAAGAATAATAAAAAAACCATGTGAAGAAATTGTGATTTCTTTTTAGCATTTTTTTCACGACTTCTTTTAATCCTTTTCCTTCCCAATAAATCAAATATTATTTTGTCTTTTAAGCTCTTCTCCTTCATGAAATCTTCCCAATAAATCAAATATTATTTTTCTCTTCTCCTTCATGAAATACTTTCATCTATTTTCTGCAATTTCTTCTTTCTCTCAATTAATATTATTTTGTCTTCTAAGCTCTTCTCCTCCATGAAATCTTCCCAATAAATCAAATATTATTTTGCTCTTCTTCTTCATGAAATACTTTCATCTATTTTCTGCAATTTCTTCTTTCTCTCAATTAATGATCCACTTCCTCCAATCGAAAACATAAATACAATCTTTATTTATTATTCTTTATGAAATTTGTACAAATATGTAATGTTAAATGTGGGTGAAATACCTAACTTTACGAGTAGATTAAATACATATACATTATCAAAAAAATTCTTTAGAATTTTGTAGGAACCATTTTTCTTCATCTTAGTTCATTGTAAATGTCTCCTTGCAAACTTTTCTTTTCTCAAATGAGATAAGACTAAATCTTAATGTTCAAATCTTTTTACTCTCCTCTTCACATCATCTCTTTTTTTGTAATTTTGGTTATTCTTTCACATTTTTTTAGACATGTTTATGAACTTTTTTCATGTGTTCCACAAAGAATTCTACATTTGCACTCCTTTGAATTCTTTTTAATAATGGTGCCAATTCATCCACTCCACGTGACCTTCCATTAACAATATGAAATGGAAGTTTACTTGTTGATTTATTTATTAAATTATTATATGCAAATTATTATTATGCTTGCACTAAGTCCCACTCTCTGAACCTTTTACTAGCTAAGCATCTTAATAAATTCCCAAGACTTTTATTAACAAACTCAATTTTCTCATCAATTTGTGAATGATAGATATAACTAAACTAAAAATTGATATCCATTTTGTTTTATAGTGTTCTAAAAAAACTTAATGAATTTGTTGTCCCTTTCAAATATTATACTTCTAGGGAATCCTTGCAATTGAGCAACTTCTTTAAAGAACAAAACAACTATGCTAGTGGCATCATTAGTTTTTTTACAATAAACAAAATGTGCCATATCAAAAAATATTTCAACAAAAATTAAAATTAAATCATTATGGCATTGGTTTCTTGAAAAAACAAACACAAAATCCATGCTAATGTCCTCCCATGGTGCTTCTATTATATGCAATGGCATATACAACCCAATATTTGACTTCTACCTTTTACATGTTCACAAAATCTATAAATTTCATCTTATTTCTTGACATCTTTAGCCATCCTTGGCCAATAAGAAAATTCCTCAACTAATTCTCTATTCTTATCAATATCAACATGCCCAGTTAAGTGCAAATCATGCATCTCTATGAGCATATTTTCCCTCATGGATCCTCTTGGACTAGACAATTGTTGAGTTTTAAATAGAAGTTCCTCTTGAATGAAGTAGTCCAAGTATGTATTTCAATCACATCTCTATGGTTATCTGCATGCCTCTCATTGCGATTTTTTTTGTCTCTAAGTAGGCTATAAAAGATATTTACTAGATACTATATATGCACATTAATCAATTTTGTCTTTGATTATTTGATGCAGAAATATGTTACAAATTAAGAGTGTCAAATTTGTTTTGGATGCAACACTAAAACCTTGGTTGCAAGGAGAAAATAAATCAAAGCTTGTTCCTAAAGATTAATTATTATGTAGTATTGTATTATGCCTATAGAGATAGACTACTTTTTCCATTGTTTCTTTCTAATTCAGATATCTCTTGTGTAACCTATGTAGGCCATTTGGACATCATATCATGATTGCAATTTTTTTCCTTTCATAAATTTAATCATGTTCAATATAGACCATAATCCATTTCACAAAAAGAAAGTAAGTCATCACCTCCATAATGTATGGAAAAAACGTTATGAGTTTGTTGCACTAGCAATGACCCCTCCCCATAATTTCTTCACTTTTCTTTTAACATCCTTTCTCCAAGTGAAGGATTTATTCTCCCCCCTCCCCATAATTTCTTGGTTTCTCTCAACTTTCAATCCCCTTGTATATAAAATATTAGTTCTTTACACTTGTAAATTTCCTTCAAGCTATCAATTCCAGATTTCCCTGGAGAGAATAAAAGCCAAATTTGAATCAAATATTTTCATTGAGCATCGATACACAGCTTGTTGGTTGAAGATTCAAATTATACACTCATATAGAGTATATTAGCAAAAGCCAAATTTGAATCAAATATTTTCATTGAGCATCGATACACAGCTTGTTGGTTGAAGATTCAAATTATACACTCATATAGAGTATATTAGCAGAAGATTCACAACCTTCATTTATATATTGGATCTCCAACATTTTCTCAATCACCGATACATCAGAGCAAGATTCACTTTCTTTGTCGATACACTAGTGGGAGATTTCATTTTCAACATTTTCCTCTTCATCAATACAAGGGTGGAAGATTTACTTTATCCACTGATACACCGACGAAAGATTTACTTTTCGTGCCAATACATCGGTGGTTTGAAATTTTCCTCCTTCGTTGATATATCGATAAGACATCTTCTTCCTTCACCGAAATATTGGTGGAAGATTTACTTTCTTGGTTGATATATCAACTCTCCATCATCTTCTCCCTTCACTGATACATCGATGAGATGAGACATCCACTTTCCCACTAGAGACAGTAACAAAAGATCTTTTTTTTCTCATTGATACATCAAGACTCCAAGATCTTCCTTCGACATTGATACACTAGCGAAAGATCTTATTCCTTCACCAATACACTAGTGATGGAAAGACATACAACCACCGATACAGTGGACCCATTGCTCTTAAACCCGGATACCCATGTTGTCACCTGCAGAACCTGCCTTTTCGACCGTATGTACATTGGAACCCCATTCATATTTTCATGCACCCTATTTTGAATAAATAGAAAGGAAATCGCTTAGAGTGAAGTTATGGATGCGGGAGTGGGAAGGGTTGAACTACACAAAACCCCATTTTTTCCATTCATGGTAGTGTTTTTTCCTTTCGTTTCCATGTATGCATACCTTGTTAACTAACCTAACCCCACACTCACATTTTTCAACCCATTAATCGCACAAGAGGGTTGAACACTCTTTAATAAATTGAGAAACCTTCCTTAGAGCCAATCCACATGCCATGTTTTAACTAATCCCCATGCAATCATCTCATTTATTCTTTCATAAAAGGATCAACTACCACTCTAAATTTTGAATGTGTCGCTACAAAGATGCAACTAGTATTCCCTAGAACCCATTGCCATGTCATCACCACTTAGCTAGCAGGTTTCCACCCCAATTATTGGATTCAAGGATAAAAACCATGGATCTTCACACATGTTCCTTGGAATTCCTTCCCCTCGATTTTAGGATTATCATGGCCACTATACTTAGAGTTTCCAAACAAGGATTTCTACTTCGAAATTGAATAACTAATATAATTTCAAAGAATTGAGTTAATAATAATCGTTGAGTTGGGTCACCGAGGTGTAGGACAGTCGGTGATGGAGTGTGTTGTTAAGCCACTCCGTGATGTTAAAGTCACTGGTTCGAAACCTACGGGGACAAAAAATCCAACCATGTTAAGGGTTGGTGTGGCTCAGGCCGGGTGCGATCCCCGGGTGATTTTGACAGCTTAGATGCCCCTGAGTCTCGGTTTCTCAAGCCACAAGTTAATCGCGTAGCCAACAGGTCCCGCACAAATTAACAAACAAAAAAAAAATAATCGTTGAGTTGGAGATTTAAAAGTTGAGGATGATTATTTGTCATGTTTATGTTTGACAACATAGTTAATATCTCAGTATTATTAGTAATTTTATTATTGTATATATATGTTGTCATTTATTTATTATATTTCCATTATTAGTATATATAGATAATAATCTATATGTCCTTGATATAATAATAATAATCTATTTTTAAGGTCACGACCAATCCAAACACCAATTTGTGCATGAGACTCCCTTGTTATTATTATATAGTTATTAATTTGTAATTATTTTAAAAGAACTGAAGATTTATATTATATATAAAAGGTTGTGCCATAGGCAAAAAAATAGTCAAAATTTACAATATTTGGTTCATTGTTGAATGTGTCCATTTATGCTAATTCACTTTCGAAAAGCTTAATTAAATGCCTATGTTGTCGAGCAGTCTAGCTGCCAAAAACTTTAATAGAATGTACTAGGAGCAATATGTATTTGTAAAACATTCAAATTTCATTTTCATGATTATGTCTTTCTTAAGTTCAACTTGATCTAGTATGATGTCTTCAATTTCTATAGGTTCTGCTCCCCCTCCTGCTTGAACTTTGCCAAAATTTCCATCTTGTGAATTTGTTGTAGTTTGAGTATTGGAACTTGAGTTTGAATGTTGTTGAATTGGTATTTATCGATGTTGTTTACATTCTTTCTCATGGGAGTCCAGACGACAAAGAAACATGCAATTGTCATTTCTAGTTCATTAATTCTTTAATTCTATTCTTCTTTTACATTGGACTGGAATACTCATGTTCTAGGGAGACAAGTTGTTGATAAAGCATAACTACCATATGATCGAGAGTAGAGCTACCATGGCTCTCCTTTTCAAAGGAAACAGTTCGCTAAAAAGGGGCCTTGATCATTTGGTCTACTTTTGTGAATCTGGTTGTATATTCCTTGAGTTGCACCTGAGAGCCTTCAAATATGTCTTTGTGTCTTCAAAGGATTATTTTTATTTTTCTCCTTGATGGGTCCATGGCTTGCTAACCTTTGGTTCTCTTTTTCCTGTAAGTGTTTGGATTACCCAAATTGGTAGAATTTTAATTGGATTTATGTAAATCCCACTTATGAAGAAAAAAAATTCCCTCTCCCTACCAACAAGTGCATTTGTGAAGGAGATCAATCCTTAAGTGGATACCAGTGGGGGACTAAGTTTTAACTTTCTTTAATTTGTTGTGGGTTCTAAATTGGCTATATCTTCTTTTCTCTCAATTTCCTTCACACCCAAGGTCAGAGAAATTTATAGTAATGAAAGTCTTGGAAATGGAATACCCCTGGTGTGTAATCCATTTCAAATGAGGCCCCTTGGTAAAATGAAGCTTAAGCAATAGGGACCATAAGTGAAATCGAGGAGGTGGATGAAAAAATTGCAAAGGGGGAATTGGTGGCACAAAGAAGTGATTAATATGCGACACGGGGACAACCAAGCTATTTTACCAGGTCCCAAAAAACCTAGGATTGAAAAAATGAGAACCCCGATAATAGAAAACCCAATACAAAGTACAAAGAATACAAGAGGAGAAGGAGTCCAAATTGGTGCAGAAATATGTCCTCTGTCCTAAGAGATTTTCAAAGTTATTGTGATGGGACAATGATTGATTTCCTTCTACATGAAGCAATCCAAGTTCTGAACCATACTCTCAATATGTTACATCCTAGAAATTCAAGCCCATTGTTGACCTTGTTAGCCCAAAATCACAAGCGCTGGGGGAAATTTCAATAAGGCTCCTTTGAATGTGATATGCTTGAGAGGTGAATCATTTAAGGTGAAGCTTCGACAATTGTCCAGTCTATTTATTGACATCATTAACTTATGGAATGGGGAAAGACTTTGAAATTCCATTCACCAATATAGTGTCATTACTAAGGCTTGTTCCCCTCTTTGCTAACTTATCGACTTGGTTATTCAGGTCACATTTTATATGGTAGATAGAGTGTTTGTCAAACTTCTTGAGAGCCTCGATAGAATAGAACATAATTCTAGAGAGAAAAATCCCCCTACTTTAGGCTCCTTGACCAAAGCTTAAAGTATCCACATTAAATCCCCACATACAACAAGGCTTCAAATTCCCTCTGAATGTGCCAAATTTATGTTGTGATAGAGTGTGAGTACCTCTATCTCATTATTAGTCTTTGAACCTATTCCCTACAATAAATTGATGGCATAATGAGCTCTTGGTTTACATATTACCCCCCACTCCTATCACCCCTAATTTGTAATATTATATAATTATTATATAATATTTGATTAATAATTATAAAGTTATAATATACTTATCAATTTAATATTATATAATTTTTATAGAATAGTTAATTCATAGTATGCATTAACTATAATTCATACTACAAATATATAATATAATTCATTTATACTATACTATAATAAAGTATATATTATAATATAATAATCTATAATAAATATATATTCTAATCCTTGGACACATATTATAATATAACAAGAGTTGCATGGGGCTTAGTCCCTGCTAAGTAAATTTGGAAATGAAGATGATAATTAACACCCTATAATTATTCATGATGATTACTTTGAAACATGAATAATATGCTAACAAATGAGCTAGTTTCATA
>JZKD02S0004457.1:128980-141083 GCA_000966675.3 Picea glauca
CATCATCATCATCATCATCATCATCATCATCATCATCATCATCATCATCATCATCATCATCATCATCATCATCATCATCATCATCATCATCATCATCATCATCATCATCGATGTTGTAATAATTAATAGAAATACTAAAATAAAGTCACTAAAATGTTAACCCATAAAATAATAATATAAAATATAATGTCACTAAAATGTGTT
This sequence comes from Picea glauca, assembly GCA_000966675.3. Classification (NCBI taxonomy): domain Eukaryota; kingdom Viridiplantae; phylum Streptophyta; class Pinopsida; order Pinales; family Pinaceae; genus Picea; species Picea glauca. Next base: position 129,185 of record JZKD02S0004457.1, read on the forward strand.
ACATGAAATAATAATATAAAATATAATTTGAATAATAAATAGTTGACATTATTACATGTTTAAAGAAGAACCCTTTGAAGAACCATGTTGGATATAACCATGAAGTCCTTAGCATGCACATCTTAACAAAAGCCATTTGGTTGTTCCATTTCATGTTTGGAATATTCTTCTTAGTCTTATCACACTAAGACATGATTTTAGTTGCTATAGGATAAACATTGTTAGGTTTCTAAGAGGATACAACTTTCATAATGCTAGAAATCCATAGATGTTCACTATATGAGTCTACGAGGGTTACTTACATTAACATAAAATTAAAATTAGTGTTGATATCCTAATCCACGAGGGTTGCTTCCATTATCATAAAAATCGTGTTTCAACTTCTTAATTTATAAAAGCTAAGACAAATTACAAATTTGGATCAATAATAATCAATAAATTGTGGTTTATATTTTATTATTGTTATTTAACTTAGATTACGTGATATTTTTTATTGAGATTTATATTTTATTATTGTATTTAATTTAAATTACATGGCATTCTTTTATATTGTATTAAAAAAAAATGTCCATTTCAAAATTTCAAATGGTATTTTTAGCGCGTATTTACCCGGAAAGAAATCACTATGCATTTTTTCAAATACATACAAATTCCCATAAAAATACATGTATCTAAAAATACATAATTACATAATAAACTATAAATAATCCTCTATACATAATTACATAATAAACTATAAATAATCCTCTATGATAAATTAAATTTGATTTTCCACGATTGTAAACTTATATTTACTATGAAGAAAATCACTATGCATTTATTCTCCATATATACAAATTTCTAATACTTGTATCCAATTTTTATCTTTATTAAATTTAGTGAACATTTATATAATGAAATGTAATTAATTTTTCTAAGAGAAGTTTGATTTTCATGATTTTATATATTCTAAAGATATTTGATAGTAATTGATGACTATGGAAGATGATTCTAATATTTATATCTAATTTTTATTTTCATTAATTTTAATTTTAGTGAACATTTATATAATGAAGTGTAATTAATTTTTTATTTAAATAAGTTTGATTTTTATGATTGTATCGAGAGACTTAACAACTCACTATTAGGTTGATGTGTGATTTTCTGTTTAAATTCAAGGGAGCTTACACATGTCACTCTTAAATAAATAAATAAATTAAGTGAATGAAATTTTTTAGATAATAATAAAAAAATTAAGTAAATGAAATTTGTATATGTAGACTCTAACCATTTTCTCTAAAAAGATTAAGAAAAAAAGGTTTGTACCTCAAGAAATTTGATCCATCTTGAAGCTTCGTAAAAACGAAGTTAAAATAAATTATACTAGTTTTATAAATTTAAAAAATATTTAATAATAATTGATATCTATAAAAGATGATTATAGCTTAGAGACCTAATTCATTTCAATATCATAACAAATACTATTACTATTATTATTATTATTATTATTATTATTATTATAATATTATGTAATAGACATATATTCGTTTTTTTTTAATTGGTTAATAACTACGGGGCCATCTCCTCTCCCGCTGATTACTAAATTGGATCATCCGCTGGTGGATCTACTACGTGTGTCTCTCTAACTACCTTTTACCCTCGAACTTAAGGATCTGCTTCACCCCTAGGAGCAATTCAAGGGTAAGAAGGTTCTTCGACTGTATTTGGGAAAATAGATTACTATGCAATTCGCTCTGTATCTCGAACATTCTGCTCTAGCCTTTACCTTTTCCCTAGCTATTGGGTTTTCATATGATGTTTTTTTATTGAAAAAAGGTTAAGTGATCATTCTCAGCCTTAGCTGTTTTTTTCTCACTAAACAACTTAAAATTTAAAGAGAAAATGTGGTGTGATAATGAGTTAGAGGAAAAAAGAAAGTTAAGGTATTATAAGGATGTAATCAACCTAATCTATAAGATCAAAATTATCTATCTGTTTTGCAAGTGTAAAGAAAAAAATAAGCATTTCTAAGATAAGAACAAATTGTCACGAGCTCCATAGTGAAACTAGGCGTTGGTGAATTCCTAAAACACCATGGGATGAAAGAGTGTGTCACCTTTGTAAGACTAAGAAGGTTGAAGATGAAAAACACTTTCTCTTAGATTGTTGAGCCTATACTTATATTAGATCTCATTTTCAAAACCTCTTAACTCAACAAAACTATGGTGATCTTGGAAAACTTCTCTTAATGTTTTTCGAGCAAAGAAACAAAATTCTAAAGAATCTCAAGTAATCACTTACCCTCTTAAGGTTTAATAGACCAATTCGATCTTAGTAGATGTTAATAATCATCATCATATAAATCATATACATTAGATAATAATATTAAACCATTTTGTTATTAAAAAAACTCCAAACTTTTGTTTAAGTTAAAATTCCAATTTAATTGAAATATGCTATCATTCTAATTTAGAAATATCATCTTATAATATCTAAATTCTCTCCTTTTCACAAATGAGAGTTTTAAAATATATTGCAATTATTTTTTTCTTAGTTTTATTGTCTTATGTATAGGAAGAGAAAGAGACATAGGGTTAGAGGCATAATGGTGAAGGTATTTTCCATTTTATGTTTACTCCTTGAGATCTTATTGTATATATTTCTAACATTTAATTTATGTCTTGTTATATATCATTTGTTTACATACATTTGAAATGAATTTCTTTTTTATTAGTCATCGCCTTTAGGCTAGAGATTATAGTAATCGATTTTTCTATTTTCCATTAGTCTACACATAGTTCAAGACATTTTAAGCTAAAGTTTTGACAAACATTAAATTTTTTCAAGATGTATTTCAGTTTTTATACTAAGTTTTAAACTTTGACGCCTTATTTGGTCTCATTTCGAGGCAGGGATATTTTTATTTGGTTTCAAACTTAGGAAATCAACAATAAAAGTATAAAAAATCATATTGCTTAGCTTCAACCTAGATTAATGTTGGGATTCTAAGTTAGCATTACTCTCCAACATTAAATGTTTCATATTGGAACATATATTAAAGCCAAGTAAAACTCAACGTATCCTTCAACGTGGCATGAATTGCATAGTGCTCTTGCCACAACCCTCTATAGTTGTTTGGCTTTGTTATATGTGTCCTGGATTTGTTATACGTGTCCTTTGCAACTCTTTCTTGCATTTCTCTCCCTTTTACTTCTTCCATTCCTAATACCATGTCAGCCACCATTGATAAACATGTATTTTCTTTGTTGTACAAGCGTGCATTTTGTTTCCTCTTGTATTTTCTTTGTTGTACAAGCCTGCATTTTGTTTCCGCTTGTATTTTCTTTGTTGTACAAGCTAATAAGAGCTCAAGGACTGGAGATGGTGACTTATTTTTGTTGCTTCATTGTTATTGTTGGGTGTATGTAGAAGCTGAGCCTTAAGAATTTGCCACTATTGTTGTTTTGAACCTTCTGGTACATGGGGAGTATCAATGTTATTCATTAAAATGAAAGAAAAAGGTATAAAATCTTTGTGAAGATATTCAAGGAATTGCTTTGAATTTCATTGATTTTGAGTTTCATTAATTTTGCAGCTACAATTATTGTTTTCAATTCAACAAATTGTTCATTTTTGTTCTATTCAGAATTGTTCAAAAAGTCTTCAAATTTATTCAAGAAGACATCAAAAGTTATATATTCATTGCTATTGTTGGGTGTAGCTAGAAGCCAAGCCTTAAGCATTTGCCACTACTGTTGGTCTGAACCTTCTGGTACACGATGAGTATCAATGTTATTCATTAAAATGAAAGAAAAAAACATAAAAACTCTATGAAGATATTCAAGGAATTGCTTTGAATTTCTTAATTTTGCAGCTACAGTTATTGTTTTCAATTCAACAAATTGTTTATTTTTGTTCTATTCAGAATTGTTCAAAAAGTCTTCAAATTTATTCAAGAAGACATCAAAAGTTACATCTTTAAGCATGATATGTCCATACCTTGATTTTTTCCTTGCAGTTCAACAATTTGTACAGATGATAACTTTCATTGTAGCTCTATGCTTTTGCTTAATCTTTGGTTTAGCTACCTCTTGCAGCTACAATGTAATGTTCCTAACTTGGCTAGTCTAGGAAACATTGCTAATGTGTGTGTAGGATCAATGGTTTACAACATATAAATGATCATACAAATAATAAATGCGACAAAGGACTGCAAAGTTTGTATTATGATATCTCTGTGGATTACAAAATGGCCGAATGCGGCTGAATAAACTAACAATACTCGAACAGATCAACAAACAAAGGATCTTAGCTGGAATACAAATAAGAAACTAAAAGACAATACCCGAAATATGGGAGCACTGCGGAATCAATGGATGCGCTAGGACTATGGCAGCTCTGATCGTAATTGTTGGAAGTTTGGAAAGTTCGCCATAGGATCTATACTTCTCAGAATGGCCCGAAAACTATCCCAAATGATGCGCCCTACTCTAGTCCTTAGTACTGGTATCTGTCAGATCCCTCTGCTCATGAATATGGACCCCGGATAGATATCCCTTGGGGAATGCACCCCTCTTCTTCTGGGAAAATGCATCCTAGTGATTCCACCGTCAGAATCAGATGAGATATGTCTCAAAATGACTGCCTTGGTCTACTGGGAAATGGGTCAGAAGGGTTTCCTTGAATATGGTCTGATGCTCTCTCTGGAACCCCAAATGTGCCCGCCAAAAGTGACGCACGTCCAAGCCTGGGAAATGTGTCCCAGTTGATTCCTCCATCAGAATCTGATGAGGAACTAGGAAAAAATGTGCCTTGCTCTCCTCTCAAATGGGTCGGAGGGAAATCTCAGAATTCTCCCTAGATGGGATAAGTCGACTAAAAAACCCTCTTAGAAGTTGCGCCCTCAATCTGGATGAATGTGCTCTTGTTGTTTAACATTGTGTAACTGCTACTGAAGAATGATGGAAGACCTGAATGATCTTCTCGGTGACTAGGGTGTGTCTATCAACACCAAAATCAACCACTAGTGTCTTCCTCCTAGAATCCACTGAACTATCTCTCCTAAGATGTGTCTCTTCTCCTCAATGACAAGTCATAATCTGCATAATGATGAATTAGGTCGTTGACCCTTCCTTTATAGCTTTCCAAAACCCTATATCATCCTAAAACCCTAATTCAGTGTTGACTTCCAATACCCTAAATCAGTGTTGAAACCCTAATTCACTGTTGACTTCTATTTTTATCTCATAATGAATTAAAAGTGCATTTAACCCTTTTTATCTCAATGTCACTTTATGAATATAACACATATGACTGGAGTGACCTCTAGTAACCTTGTTTACCCCTCTTTGGCCCTGTCTATAGTCTAACGGGGTGGTTTATACCATTAAGCCTCCTCTCTAGAGCTCCTATTTGGAAAGGGACATTACATACAATTATTGGTTTCAATTCAGCAAATTGTTCAAGGACCTGAAAGTATTTCCTAAAAGTATGCAGTCACTGCTGTAAAATCTTTATCGCTCGCGATTTAACCATACGCTTTCATCACACTTAGACAATCATGGAACAATACAAATCCACACGTAGACTTTTTAAAATATAGATATGGGGCAATATATACTAGAACAGTATTATAAGTTAGATCAGACATAACCTTTAACACATCACAATAGGATACATCTGTGTCTAAATTATCTAAAACAAGAACTTTTGAAGAAGAAAAGTGGTTTTTACAATTATATGAAGATGACTTGTATGTTGAATATTTGGTGGACCCAAACCAACCTTATTTTTTAGATCAACACTTATAGGGTAGCCTTCCAGTAGTTGAGCCTGAGTACTATAATGTCTATTGATGCACATTCTATCCTTGGAAAAGCATGATCATCGTCATGTCTATCATACGAAATGACCAACCAAGAATTTTAGTGCCTTTATCTCACAATCCATATGTGTGTGCGTGGTGGAATTCTCATCAATATGCACCTTCTTCACAGTATCCTCTTAAACCCCACTTAAGTATTGAAAGCTATTTGATGGATCCTTTCTATTTTGAACCTGCATAGATGGACTCCTCACATATTTTGTGCTCAAAGCATCAATGACCACATTAACAGATGCCCATTTCTCAATTTACACAGCTTCAAGTGAAACTACAGGTATTGGAAAGAACTACGAGTCTTTGCTATGAAGTTGTGTTAACTATTGGTGTAGGTTCTATCTAATCTTATTGCATCCAAAATGCATATGTATGGTAAAAAATTGTGCTCCCATCGCGCTTAACCAACCCAACAGTTGTGTTGCCTTAGTAAACATGTTTGAGGGGTTTCTAGTGTGTGAAACACACCTGTACAATCACTAAGTGCACTCCCAGTGCAGATAATCCCCAAACAAGAGAACTACGACCGAAATCCATACTTTCTCGAACCACAACCTCCCTGTGAGTCTGTGACAAAGCATTCCTCCCTCATTATTTTTATAGCCACAATGTTAAAAATACCAAATTCTATAGAGTTTGTTCTTGAATCGTAAGCTAAAACAAATGCTTGAATACAATTTCAGAGCTGGCTCAATCTTTCACTCCTATTGAAAACAAATCTCAAAAGAGGGTTCTTACTCGCCATTATACCAAGCAGTTGGGACAGAGTTGGTAATTGTTGGAGATGATTCACGGGCATCATGCATGTAAACCAATTCTTACTCGCCATTATACCAAGCAATTGGGACAGAGTCGATAATTGCTAGAGATGATGCACGGGCATCATGCATGCAAACCATGTGGAAGAAGATGCACATATATTCACAAACCTTATCCAAATCATGTTCACGTTCATATATTGAAATATATGGCATGTTTTCACTAAATCTAGAACCGATCTCAGAAGGACAAGTATATCCTACATGTACGTGGTGTGTGAAGTCATTCCTTATGAAATGGAGGATGTTATATTCTCTTCTTCACCATCTCCAAACACACAAACTACGCAACCTACCTACTTGTCCTTCCTACTCTAACACAAAACCTACCAGCATGTGCTTCCTACTCGTGGTAGGGACTTGTTGCTCTGCAACTACCCTTGTTTTATTTATTTAACTGTTTGGTTTTTCTTGGTAAGGAAGGAATACTCTATGTAACGAAATCTAACATAAGTGGATGGATGAGGTTTCTTTTATGAAGACATTTCTACAATATTTTTTTTTTTTGACGAAAATGGTTAGAGGGATTGTATTAAAAAAGAGTGGACTGGCCACAGATTTGATTACAAAAAGGCCCTGAATTTCTTCGTGCCTGCCTTTCTGGAGAGTCCTTCTAAATCGATAGCTATAGACTAAAATCCTGAGCTAAGCTTCTGTCAATACCTTCACCAGGTACATAGTTATTTACAACAATGGCTTCTATACAAAATTCCATTTTTGCTAAAGAGAGAGCTTGCTAACAGGCTTTTGACGGGTTGGATTAGTTCATGGGGTCTTGCCTCCAATCGCTGTTTAGCTCAGCCATTTTTGCTTCCAGCTGATCTATTCTTTCTTCAAATTCCTATTGAGGGTTCTTGAGCTCCCTGTGTAGCTTCTCCAGCTCTTCTGTAAACCCAAGTTTTGCAGTGGTGATGTCCTCCTCCAGTTTCTCCATTCGTCTTCCTGCTTCTGAATCCAAATTTTCCAGCAAATCTAGCTGAAACTGGAGCAGTTGCTTCAAATTTTCCAGTGTTTTATCCATATCCTTGAGCCTTTCTTCCATGTTTGGCTTGCTGGTCGAACTTGAAGCCATTCCTGATTGCCTCCCCTTTATGCGTGTGCCTCGCTCTTCACTGGTGGATACTTCACGAATTTGCTTCCCTAGAGTAACTCGTGAGCTCGCTGCGGTAGTGGGATAAGACTGGAGGGTCGCCCTCATTTTAACTCCTTCAACCTCTCTCATCATTTCCCTTCGATTTGCAGATTTTGTGAGGGATGGCCATGCAGATTTCTTGTCTCCACCATATCTTTAGCTCTCCTTTGCATGGTACTGTTCCGTCCCTCTTGTCCAATCAAATACTCTGACGCGTTCTGGTCTGAGCGATTCCCCTGCTTTCTTGTCTACTGACTTAGCTTGCGTTTGAAATTGAGGTGGAGGGTGAGTCATGGTCAAGGGAGTGCCACACTAAATGCCATTTCATTCACTTTCAATACTCCCGGCTCCAGAGGTGTGCCTTTATTGGCCTCCTCGTCCGCTTCCCCATTCAAATCCATTAACACATGGAAGAGTTTATATGACTTAAATTTCCTTAGGAGGAGATGGATCTTGTCGAGGAGGTTATTGAGAATCTCACTCTGAGTCTTAGAGTGGAGAATTATTGCCTATATTATCACTCGGGAGTCACCTATATTGATCAAGTCCTGGATCCTGTGTTTTTTTGCTTGGATTAGCCCTTGCCAAAGGGCCATGGCCTCAACTCTGTTGTTGGATTCAATTCCTAAGCCCAGTGCGAAATGTATTGTTGTAGCCTCAAGATGATTTTCAATTATCCCCCCTCCTCCAGCTTGGCCCGGGTTCCCTTTCGAGGCCCCATCAAAGAATAGGATAGGAGTGTTCCTTTCTCTTTTCCAATTGAAAAACTCATGTTTGTCTTTCCTGACCTCCCATTCCTCTTTGATTAGATTGTTGGTCTTTCTGCCCATGTGAAAATGGATTTTGAAATGGCTTAGCCAGAGTTCCTCTGAAGCTTCCAACGTGTGGTTATTTTTTGAACTGCAGAGATAAGGGGCAGTTTCACCAAAGAGAGCATGAGTTTTGGTTACGACCATGGCTCCACTACTTTGGTTATCTCTGAAGATTCTGTTCTTCCTTTCTAGCCAAAGGTTCCAAAGGATAAACTTTGGAAGTACTTTCCACATAGTGAAGGCTTGATTTCTTTTCTTAAGAGTAAAAGGGTAGAGGGAGTCCCATTGGAGAAGGAGACTTCTTATATCAGAGGGAAGGTTGAGGGCACTTTGTGTTCCTGTTGCTAGCTTCTAGAATTTTTTGGAGAAAACACAATTAAGAAGGAGATGGTCTATGGATTCTTCAGCAAGTAGACATAAAGGACACCTGTAGGGACCTTCCCAACCATGTCTTTTGAGGTTTTCCCCTGTTTGGATGCTATTGTGCACAAGCGTCCATATGAAGAGGTCGATTTTTGGGATGGACAAGGACTGCCATATTGCTTTCCAAAGTGTCGGATTGGGCAGGGCGATGGGGATGCTGGTGAAGAGTTGGTAGCCCTCTGCTGTGGTGTAGGCCTTTGCATTCCCTCCCCAACCTCTTTCATCTTTACCTTCCTTTTTTAGAGGGGATTTCCCTTGGAGACAGCTTTGTAGGGTGCTCCATTCCTTTTCTAGATCAGCGGGTCTGTTTGGCACTCCCCATCCTTGCTAGGTCATGAGCTTGTCCTTCCCCCAAATTGAGATTTCAAAGAGAGTAAAAAAGTTTTGATTATCCATCCAGTCTTTGAGACGAAGTAGATCCTGTCGCAGCTCTAGGGGGGGGGTCTCCCATAATTGACTCTTGCCAGATTTTGATTTTCTTTCCATTTCTTGGCACCCATGTGAGATGAGGACTGAAGTGTGGCAGATCCTTTTTGCAGAGAGTGAATATAGGGGAGCCTTTCGATTCTTTGCAAGGAAAATCTAAGCATCGGTCCCTAGGCCCCCTAAAGTATTTTCTCCAGAGTGCTAGTTTGCTCCAAGTTGATTTTCTAGTGATCATCCTCCAAAGCAACTTTGCCCCCAATGCCATATTTTGAGTTTGGGTTTTTTTAAAGTTAAGGCCACCTTCCAAGAAGGGCTTTGAGGTTTTTTCCCAATTTATCAGATGCAATTTCTTCCATGTCTGCTTTCCTCCTTCCCACAAGAAGCGCCTTTGAAGTGCTTCAAATTTTTGGATGACGGTGGCGGGGGCTAAGAGAAGCGAGCTATGATATATGGGAATGCTGGTCACCATGGATTTAAGCAGGACTGCTTTCCCTGCTAAATTTAACCAGTTCACCCCCCAGGAGGAAAATTTACTTTTTATGTTGTCTATCAGGTGGTTCCAGTGAGAGGCTCTTGGCGCAGATTTAAATATGGGGATTCCTAGGTATTTAAAGGCCTCCCAGTTGGTATGCCCTTCCATCCCCAGAACTGTTGTGATTCCCAGCATCTCATTTGGCGTGATATTCCGTCCATAGATTTTTCTTTTGGCCTGGCTTATTTCACTTCCAAAGACTGCAACATAAGCTTCCAGTTCTTCTTTAAACTTCTTTGCTATTATTGGACTTGCCCCTCCCAACAACAGAGTATCGTCCACAAATTGTGCATGGTTTATATCTTTCACCCCTTGCACGATTCTTAGTCCCTGGAGGCTTTTTTGAACTTGGGAGTTTTCCAGCTGGTAGCTTAGGATTGAAGCTTGGATTGCATAGAGAAGGGGCGAGAGGGGGCACCCTTGTCTTAAGCTCCTGGAGGCTTGGAAGAACTTTGTTACTTTCCCATTCACCATCGGGGCTATCCATGGTGAACCAATACAAGATTTTATCCAGTTTACAAAGGTAAAATCAAAGCCAAACTTTCTCATTACTTCAAATAAAAATTTATGTCTAACTCTATCAAAGGCATTGGCGAGATCCAGTTTAATGATCATACCTTTGTCTTTCCTCCGGATACTTGAGTGAAGGGCCTCTTGAACAAGGATGATGTTATCGGCAATATGCCTACCTTTGATGAAGCCTCCTTGGTTTTCAGGGACGATGAGGGGGAGGATTGTCTTGAGTCGATTGGCTATAACTTTGGTGAGAACTTTATAACTTGTGTTGCAAAGGGAGATTGGCCTGAAACGGTTGAAGGAGACTGCTCCTTTCTCTTTCGGAATGAGTGCCAGGAAGGTGTTATTGGGAAATAATACCCTACGGACTAACAATCTAGGGCTGAACTTGTACACAAATCATGACCTTAAATAAAACACTTTTAACCTATCACCCCAATACTCAAACCCCTTTTTCACACACAAGCATGGAAAATACCTACTAAACTTTTTATATCGATGTTTGATGTAGATCCTCCGTTGCGCTTTATCTGTTTTCTCTTGCTGCTCCTTCCAAAGACAATCTTGCAATCAAGATAAAAAACTATGCATGCTATTCTTCTACCTAAGGGTTAGAGATAAAGCATCAATCAAATGAAACATATATCACTCATGCATTGGGACGGGAAAATCATTCTTTATTAATCTCAAGATGAATCAACTTACAATAATGATAGAGACCGACCACCGTTCCTCGATCCTGATCCTGGGCTCCTCCTCTTCTTTGTCCTCCAACTGCTTTTCTTGAATTCTGTTTTGGCTTAAGAAAATGCTAAAGGGTTGGGACAAATGGATTTGACAATTGGGCAGAGTTTCTTTGCTATCTTTTTTCCCCTCCAAATAGTACCCCTACCCCTTCTTTTATAGGATAGAATGAGGTAGGGTTTTGGACGAACTCTCGGCCATGCATGGTTGGGAGCTCCAGTTAACTGAGCCAAAGCTTTTCATCCCGTCGACAACTTTCCTGTTTTTGTGCTTTGTTAGGTAAACGCGGGCTGTAGTGGGCCAGCCAGCGTTCGAACGCGTGTAGTAGCAAGCCTGCCAGCATTCCAACACGCCCAGTAATGGGTTAGGGCACGGGTTACTTGTTTTAAGAGGGTTTTCAAGGTTTTATTCAGCATGGCTTTGGCAAGGAAGAGACATGAGTTGGCCTGATGCCAGGTAAGCCTGTGTGGTGCAATTTAGGGTTATAAAAGATGCCCCCTAATGTGTGAGGTCAAAAGAGCATATGATGGCCGAAATACATTACCAATTCTTTACCAATCTGTACTGATATGATGAATGAGTGAGCCCAGGAATCAGGAATCAGGAGGTGTTGTCTGCAAAAAATATCAAATGTCTCAC
>JZKD02S0004457.1:152211-164741 GCA_000966675.3 Picea glauca
CCCCTGTGTTAGAGGGGGGTCCCGGATAACTTTCCGTAACTGGACTTCTACACTCCCTATGACAGACTCCAATGTTTGGTTTGAGTGGCCTTGGAGAATTTACTCTCCAACCTATACCAAGGCCCTAGTCCTGAGCTAGTGTATGTACCCTACAAACAAAAAGTCTAATCGTTTTTAATTAACGTTGCTTTTAAAGGGATTTTTAAGTCACAAGGTATGAAAGTGAAACTGATGGTGTGTAAAGACTCAAAGCAAAATGAACAAGAAATGCGCGAAAACAAAAACTTTTACAATAATGCAAAAACCAGCAACTTTTCAACAAGAAAGACTTCTTTTCTTTTTGAATTTTCTAAGATTTCATGCAGAAAAACATCAAGGAATTTCACTCAATCTGTGAGCTACTTATGCGCTAAATGCACTGCAAAACTTATGAAAAAGACTTCTTCCTAGCTACTGATGCAACAACACAATCTTCAAACCAAGAAGAAAATGAAAAAGAGAATTTCTTTTTTATTTAATCACAAAATGAAGCAATAAAGGGAAAATGCCGACAAGCACAAAACCAAGAAAACAAAGTAAAATTCTGGCTTAAAGCGCAAATCGCGAAGAACCAGAGAAAAGACGCACAAAGACAATCAAGAAAGCACCGATTCTAACACTTGTCTAAAAACCATAAAACAAATTTTTTCTTTTGTCTTTTCTATTAAAACATCAACTAATAAAAACACCGGCTAAGGATAAGAGGCCCTAACTTGCTGACTGTGTAGCCCCAGACCCAAACCCCTGAGAGGAACACTTCTCACCACAGGAGGGGATGACTGCCCCACCCAGGCTGAAAAGAAACCAATCAGGCCCGCGACTGTCACTGAAACAACACGTGTGCAAACGCGTGCTGAGCTATAACAACGCGCAGGTACCCGTGGGCTAAACTTTAACAGGCCGCGGGTCTGTATAAAAGCTAAGATAAAACAAAACACAGGCAGCCCAGACCTGAAAAAGGCCCCTGATATTGACAACCAGGGTCTCTTAAAGGCTCGGATGCTTCTTCTTTAACAGAAAAGGAAAAAAATAAATGCAAAATCAAACACAATAAAACAGACTGAAAACAAGACAGTGAACTAGAAAGACCCAGACGAGATCTAGAAAGCCCCCTGAGAAGGTAAACTTCTGACAGGGAAGAGGGGACTACCTCTCAAGATTTTTGAGTCCTACACGCTACTGAAACCTCTGCAGCAAGCGTTCAAACGTAGGCTACAGAAGGTTAGGACGTGGGTTACATGCGTCCAGGCCTTCTGCAGGCGCATGCCGCGTGTACCTCTGTGTGTCCCGATAATAAATGTCAAGAAACAGTCAAGGAAAAAACTGGTATTATGAACCAGGTTCCCTGCTATCTTTGACCTAACAGAAAACAAAACAAACAAAGAAACAGAGAATCTACTCCTTTAAACTACCCAAAAACCTTCAAAGAAATCCGGAACCCTAAGAGTAATATCCCCAGTGGAGTCGCCAATTCTATTGTTGGGAAATAATACCCTACAGACTAACAAGCTAGGGCTGAACTTGTACGCAGATCATGAACTTAAATAAAACACTTTTAACCTATCACCCCAATACTCAAACCCCTTTTTCACACACAAGCATGGAAAAGACCTAATAACCTTTTTATATTAATGTTTGATGTAGATCCTCTGTTGCGCTTTATCCATTTGCTCTCGCTGCTCCTTCCAAAGACAATCCTGCAATCAAGATAAAACACTATGCATGCTATTCTTCTACTTAAGGGTTAGAGATAAAGAATCAATCAAATGAAACATATATCACTCGTGCATTGGGACGGGAAAAGCATTCTTTATTAATCTCAAGATGAATCAACTTACAATAATGATAGAGACCGGCCACCATTCCTCGATCCTGATCCTAGGCTCCTCCTCTTCTTTGTCCTCCAACTGCTTTTCTTGAATTCTGTTTTGGCTTAAGAAAATTCTAAAGGGTTGGGACAAATGGATTCGACAATTGGGCAGAGTTTCTTTGCTATATTTTTTCCCCTCCAAATAGTACCCCTACCCCTTCTTTTATAGGCTAGAAGGAGGTAGGGTTTTGGACGAAATCTCGGCCATGCATGGCTAGGAGTTCCAGTTAACTGACCCAAAGCTTTTCGTCCCATCAGAAAATTTCCTGTTTTTGTGCTTTGTTAGGTAAACATGGGCTGTAGTGGGCCAGCCAGCATTCGAACGTGTGTAGTAGCAAGCCTGCCAGCGTTCCAACGCGCCCAGTAATGGGTTAGGGTGCGGGTTACTTGTTTTAAGAGGGTTTTCAAGGTTTTATTCAGCATGGCTTTGGCAAGGAAGAGATATGAGTTGGCCTGATGCCAGGTAAGCCTGTGTGGTGAAATTTAGGTTTATAACAGAAGGCCGAGTTGGTGCTTCCATCTAGCTTGCTACTCTGCTGTGATTTCTTGATCATTTTGGTTAGATCCTTTTTTATTATATCCCATCACTGCTGATAGAATCTGGCAGTGAAACCATCCGGCCCAGGGGCCTTATCTGGATTCATTTGGTCTAGGGCCTCCTTTATCTCTTGCTGCGATACATCCCTGGTCATCTTGCTGTTGATATCTTCATTTATCAGGCCTGGGATAATGGAGAGGGGGTACAACTGCTTTGTCCCTTGTGGTTCTGAGTAGAGCACCTCAAAGGATTCAAAGGATTCTTGTTTTATGCCCTCTGGGTCTGCAATTGTTTTATCTTAGACTTGTACTTCTGTAAATGGTTTGTATTGTTTCGTTGCCTCTGATTTCTTGTGGAAATAGCTTGTATTTTTATTTCCTTCTTTCAGCCAAAGACTTCTTGATTTTTGCCTCCAGTAGCTTTCCTCCTCTCTGCAGGCTCTGTGCCATTGTCTTTAAAGGTCATATTCTTGTTGTAGGACTTCCTGCGTGACCTCTTTGTGTTCCATTTCCAGCTGATGGATCTTGAGCTGCATTTGGGATGCTATGCGCACGACGATTGGACTTGGTTGGCTCTTTGCCCATAATTTTAAGGCTCTTTTTAACCTTCTTAATTTCTCTTCCCAGACATAGAAAGTTGAGCCTTTAACAACACTGGTCCATGTTTTGGGAACCAAAGAGAGAAAGTCTTTATCTTGGATCCAAGTCGGGTTAAATATGAAAGGGATGGGTCCTCTGACTTGGTCATATTTAATTTCTAGATGAATGGGCTTGTGATCTGATACATTGTGGGGAAGGATCTCTGCATTTGTTGTGAGTCCTAGTAAAAGGAGGAAGCTTTGGACTAGAAATCTGTCTAGTCTGGCAGCTATGTGCCCAGGTCCGATCCTTTTGTTTGTCCACGTGTAAAGTCCTTTGGCCGGCTTGATATCTAAGAGGTCCCAGGCTGAGGCTAGATCTTCCACCCATTCTCTGGCCGGATCCCTCACTATGGAACCCCATCTTTTTTCCTCTTGATCCAAAGTTACATTTAGATCCCCACCGAGAATGATATTTTCAAGTTCGTTTTGATGTAGGAAGTTTTGTAGAGAATCCCAGAATTGTTTTTTTTCCCCCAAATGTTGTGGCACATAGATATTAAAGATGATTACCTGGTAACCTGAGTCTTTGTGGAGGATTTTGGTATGAATCCAGTGCATGCATGTGTCAGAGCTGATCAGGTCTATTTTGGAGGCATTCCACAGAGTGCAGAGTCCTCCTGAGGCACCTCTGGCGTTTTCAACTATTCCTTGGCTGCCTCTCCAAATGTTCAACGAAGTTTTGAGAAGTTTTGAGTGAGTCATCTTGGTCTCCTGGAGGAGGAGGATGTTTTCTTTCGAAGCTTTGATTATATCTGTGAGTGCTTCTTCATTCCTTTTTCTACCCATTCCATTACAGTTCCAGGAGGTTAGGATCATTAAATACCTTGGGGGGAGGAACGACCTCCTTGGGAGGCTTTGGACTGCTTTCTCGTATGTCGAACGCTGATCAGCTGCTTGATGGTGGGTTGTGACCCTTTGAGGATGTCTTTGTATGTTTCATGGTCTCTTTCAACTTTTTTAGTTTTCCTGCCTCTTCTCATTTTCTTTGGGGTGGCCCAAGCCTCGCTTGCGTCTTCTGAGTCGTTGCCTGTTGAGATTTCCCCTTCCTCTATGTCCTGACTTCCTTCCAACCTTTGGGAGAATTTGTTTTTCTCCCCTTCTTATTTTGATATTTGATTCCCTTTTTCCTCGGGGGTTTGGTTACCTTTTTCTCCTTCCTCTTGAGCCTCTTTACTCGGATCTGGTTCCTCTCCGCCAATTTCTTTTTCCAGAATACTGAAGTTGTTCTCAGTTTCCTTGGTTCCTAAGTTTTTGGTTTGCGGTGGTGCTCTCTTTTCGTTTCTTGGTCCTTTCTCTTTGGGTTTCCCCTTCCGATCCTGTTGCCATCCTTCATCCCCTGCTTTCTCTGTAGAAGGGTTCTTTGGGCAGTTCCTTTGGAAGTGGTCATATTCATGACAACCTCTGCACTTGAACAGGAGTTGTTCATAATCCAACTTTTGGAAGTGGTGCCAATCCCCAAATTTTAATTTTATTGCCTCTGGGAGGCCTACCTCCAGGTCGAATTCCACACAAATCCGCGCGCAGGATTACTGGTCTCTTGGATCTGCTCGATCGATGTAGCGCCCCAGTCCATTTCTGATTGCTTGAAGCGAGGATGGGTTCCAGCGATGTATTGGCAGATTTGGGAGTCTTACCGAGACAGGGACATCTTTGGGGAATTCTGAGGTAGGATCAAAGCTTGGGGTCCATCGGTTTAGATAGAGTCCTTGGGTGCCCATGAAATACGGTCCATTTCTGAAGATCAAATCTCTGTCCTCCTGAGTGATAAATTTGAAAATAAAATACCCTCTCCCTACCGCATAGCACGTTACACTATTTGTGATCAGCGGTCTCCAGTTTCGTTGAATCCAGTTGTCTGTGGATCTGGTTGAGGGCCATAGCCCCATGAATTGACCTACGATTCCTCATTCAGAGAGGGATAGGGCTATATTCATTGGATGTTCGGGGGTCAGGTCGATCTCTGGGATAGCGTCTAGTTTCTTGATGAAGCTTGGAGGAGCTGAAGGGGTAATCTTCTTGATGCAGGTTGCGATCATTTTTCGAAAGGAGGTGGATGGAGAAGGAGGGGGCAGTGGCTCCCCTCCTCCCTGAGCTTCCATGGTGGAAATTGTGTTGAACCCTAGTCAGCTCAGCTCGATACACCAGGGCACAATTTTTTCTATTTCTACAATAGTTGGGCACCCTTTTTCACATTTTTTTTTTAATAAAAAGGCTTTTTGAGGTTTCTTTTATGAAGACATTTCTGGAATAGTTGGGCACCCTTTTTCACATTGTTTTTTTGGTAATAAAAAGGCTGTTTGTAAAGTGGTTTCTCATGTTTTTTCAATAGTTAAGTATTTTTTTTCCACATTTTTCTTTTTGTTAAGAAAATTCTTTGTATAATGATTTCTCATGATTTGTAATACTTAGATATCTTTTTCCCACGTTTTTTTTTTAACTCTTTGCATAGTGGTTTCTCATGAATAGAATGAATAATCCCTAATGATGCATTGGTTTGTAGCTAAGAAAAACATCTTTAAGTATGGTCATGTTAAATTGTATTATTAAAGTAGTATACTTTGAATAATACAAATATATGTATATAGTAGTATTTTATAGAAAATAAATTTATGTCAATAGTAAACTTAAGTTTAATAGGAACAATTTCTTTGCTCGAATCATTCAAATTTATTAATAGTTAATTTTAAATAAAAAAAATTATAACATATAACATAAGCTAATTAATTATTAGTTAATTATAATAACAAATTTTATAAGAGCTTGGAAGATGATCCTCCCTACTTCAAAGACATGTATATGATAATATTGTAAAAACTATATATATTTAAGTGTTATTCCCATGAAAACTCTAAGTATCCCACTTTATTTTTTCCTTTTCTTCAAATTAATATCTTTCCACATCCATGAAAAATGTTCCATAGTGATTAAAGGTAAATTACAAATAGGAATGTTAGAAAGGTAAATTAGAAATAGAAATGTTACAAAGGTAAATTAGAAATAGGAAGGTTAAAAATTGAAGGAGAAATGGATATTTAGTATTCAAAAAGTGTACCAATTCCTTATAGAAATTAGATTATCTTCATTTGTAACTACCAATTGCAAGGGATTCATGTCTTCTTTTTCCTCATTTATCATATGTGGACAAACAATGTTTTGCATGGCTGGAATTGTAGAGTTTTGATTGGCATTGTTCTAATCTTCTACATCCTTGAGAACTAGACCAAAATGTAGTATTCTCACGTTTCAGAATCCAAACTCATTGAAAATTACCTTGATGTAGTAACATCTTATTTGATAGGTTGTTACCGATATCCATCTTAACACATATTTAGGAATATGTGAAAAGACCAAGTTTAATATTATCTAGATATGATTTGATGTAATTACCCAAAGTATTTTTTTTTTTTGTAAATAAAAAGAGAGAGGCAGAGCCTATTATAGAATTTCACATACAAAAATAACACATGTCGCTAGGCTGCCAACTGTTCTGTCAAAATTAGCGAAAACCGAGATAGTTGACAGCCTAGGATGTTCATGTATAAAAAAGCGGTCTACCACCTTCCCTGCCAAGAGGAAACCAGAGCAGGTGATGGCCTATAGTCTTTACATTAACCATTAAAACTAGAATTAAAACCAGACTAGACTTGGAACTGAACCAAAAAGAGTTAATACTGACACCTAACTAGAACCATAAAGAAATCCAAGACATGTAGTTACTCGTTGGCAGCAGATGTAGCTTCTTCAGGGTCTCCGTTGTGCGGTTCATTCTGAGTCGACGTGGAAAAGGGTCTTTCACACATCGCACATTTTTCTCTTCTGGTACATTAGAGAATGCTTCATACAACATATCAATGCGTTGGTGCATGAGAGTAGCATGGTCAACCTGATCTCCCATCTGTCTCCTCAGATCAAACACTAATTCCAATTGTTCTGGATGGAAGAAGGGTGGGGGGGCACACCATGGTTCCGGTACAATCGAGATAAGAGGTGGCACAAGGACCTCACAACCTTCCGTTGTCATGCCACCTGGACCCTCCATAGCCTTTCCTGTGGCAGCCTGCAGTTCGTCCTGTGATCCATCCTTGTGCTTCGTCATTGCATGCCATCCTTGTGCGCCTTCCTCTTTCTCGGGGTCCCCGTCCTTCCCTGCGGCACTGGAAAGGTTGTAGCCTTATGAAAGTAGAGCATCCTGAGAGGCTATATGGAGGAATTCCTCCTTGATGATGCAGATGTTAACCTCCTCTACCTCCTCCTCAATTTTGTTGGTGCCGTGGTGAGTTGAAGTGGCTAGCTTAGTGCCTTCCACTGAGAAATCGCTTGGGGGTTGCCAATTCTCTGGTACAGTGAAGATAAGGGACTCCGGAGGGATCTGAATGGGTTCCTTTGTAATTACTTCCTTCAAATAAGCCATTGGAGGCGACCTGAACATCCCTCCTCTACGTTCTACCTGAATTCGCTGAGTGCAAGATATGGAGAGTGCCCTCTCTAGCATCTGCTACCTCCTCAGTCGCGCTGCCAAACTATGTCAGGCAGGGCCACGATGCGACCTTCCTCTTTCTTGTGGCATCAAAAAGATAATGTGGATGGAAATCTTGCAAAAGGTTTTGCAATGGCTACACCAGAGAACTGAGTTGCATGCTTGGTGCAGGTCGAGGGTGAAATGGTGCGGGTCAGTGCAATGTTGGATGATATTGAGGGGGAGTGACATGACGACTCCTATTATTGTCCCCCATCCATTGAATTTCCTTTTTGTCACTCTGCTCACGTGAGGGAGCCGTCCTTTGGGTCTTGCCAGGTATTTAAGGCAGGCTTCCATTATTAATGGAGAGGGGATGGGAGCCAACCTGTCATATTTATGGCTTGCCTCAGGCTGGTGCTATGTGGCCCTTGTGTGCTACATGGAACCCCATACAGGGTTTGGAATTCCATCTTGGCCAAGTCTTGGCATCGGTCTGAGAGTTCAGATTGATGTGAAGTTTGGGCACTCCAGTGGATCAACTCTGTCCTGAGATTCTCCAATTGGGTGAGACTTCCTGGGGGTGTTCTCCATAAATAATTTTGGCTATGAGCTGGACTATGATGTGAGAGTCCCCCTCTGCAATGATCTTGTTGTAATTGTGATCTTTTTCTATCTTTATTCCTCTCAGGAGGATCTAGATCTCAGCAACGTTGTTTGTGTTGAAGCCCAGATAGACTACTACTAGGTGGAGGATTTCTCCATTTGAGTTCTTGAGGATCGCCCCAAATCCCACTGGGCCTAGATTTCCTTTTGAAGCACCATCAAAATTATTTTTTATGAATCCAGTTGGTTGGGGGGTCCAAGTTGTCAGGCTGCTAGTAGAGAGGTTGGCTACTGCGGAGGGGGGTGTGTCAGCTAGGTTGGGGTGCCAGTTTTGGAGTATATGTCGTTCATCCATACTACACTTTAAGTCCTCAATAGTCTAGTGCTTGCTTTTAGTTGTTTCTTGGATTAGATTGATGACTTTGTCTCAAGTAGAGGTGGGGGGTGAGGCCTTTGACTGAAATATTCTTTTATTTCTTTCCTTCCAAATTTTCCAGAGTGTAAATCCCAGTAGGAGCTGCTAGATGCAAGCTAGAATTTGGTTTTGAAAGGTGATCGAGTCCCAATTTTCTATAGTGTCACTGATGTTGTTCCTGTTTCTATTGGAGTGGCACATTATTTGAGACCCCAGACCCAAAATTTTCTTACTGTAGTGGAAATGGTTGAAAAGGTGTTCCATTGTTTCCTCCTGTTACTGACAAAGGGGGCAAATTGAGGGGCCTATGAAACCCTGATTCTTGAGATTGTCCCAGGTGAGGATGCGGTTTTGGACTGTGAGATAGAGGAAGATGGACACTTTAGGCTAGAGTGTTAAGTTCCAGATCTTACCCCATATTCTCTCCTTATATTGATCTTGATAGTTCCCATGCAAATAGTAGGCTTCTTTGACTAAAAAATTGCTAGTTTTGGAATGCCCCATTTGAGAATGTTTGGGCCTACCCTGGTGGAGATTTTTCGTTGGTTTGCGTAGGCTCGCCAGGCTTGGAGGTCCATTTCTCTTGGGAGGTGTAGTTCCTGATGATTTTTTTCCATTTGCGCCATGGAAGGTTCCTGTCAGACATTCTCCAAATATACTTAACCCATATGAAGATGTCGGGTTGCAGTGATTGACGTATGGGGTTAAGCTATTCTAGAATGGCTAGAGTATTTTTTTGTTTCCATGAGTCCTACCAGAACATCGCACTTTCCCCATTCTTGATTTCCTAGAAAGCATATTTCTAGACTAACTGTCTGTTTAGCCAAGTCATGTTCCAAATATTGGATCCTTGAATTTGGTCATTAAATCTTATCAGTTGTCCTTCTCGGGTGATTGGTGCACATTTTTGTTTCAAAATTTGTGCCCAGAGTTTTGTAGGGTTCTTGAGCCATCGCCACCACATTTTAGATCCTACAACTTGATTAAGTTTTCCTAGATCTCGTAGCTCTAGTCCACCCAGATCTTTGGGCTTACAGAGCTTATCCCAGCCCACTAAAGCCCACTTTTTATCAAGGTGGTGCCCATTCCATAAGAAGTTGTGGTGTATGTTCCTAATGGCCCGAATGACGGACTTAGGTGTAGCTAAAGCCGTGAAAATATAGGTTGGCAGGGCTTGCAGGATAGACTTGAGGAGCACCATCCTAGTTGCTATATTAAGAGGTCTGAAGGTCCAGTTGTTGAGCCTATTGGAAATGGAGAGAAGCAGACTATCCCATGAGATGGAGCGCGTAGGCGCACCTGTGAGGGGAATGCCAAGAAAGTTGGATGAAAGGGAGCTCTTGGGTATACCTATGAGGCGGGAAATATGATTTTGGATGGAAACTGGCGTATTGAAGAAGTAGATCTTAGATTTATCAAGGTTAAGGGCCATTCCCAATGCATCCGCAAAGTCAGTGAGAATGGAGTTGATTTTTGTGGCTTCTCAAGATGTTAGAGTGTTTAAGAGGAGGGTGTCATCAACAAACTGGCTATGCGAGGGGGATGGTTGAACTTTCTACAGGGGAACGCCTTTAATGGATCCATCCAAGATAGTATTTAAGGTAACGACCCAAACCTTCCACCATTGAAACAAAGAGGAAGGGCGAGAGGGGGTCTCCTTGACGGATTCTTCTAGTAGGGGAGAAGGGTTGGGAGGGAAATCCATTGACCAAGATAGAGAAGAATGTTGAAGAGGTGAGCCTCATGATCCAATGCACCCAGTGGTTATCGAAACCAAAGGCTTCTAGCAAGGAGCGTATGTACTACCAAATGATTCTATCAAAAGATTTAGAAAGGTCAAGTTTAATGAGCATACCTGAGATCTTAGTCATCTTTAGTGAGTGGATAACCTTGTGTGCGAGGATGACACTGTCCATGATTTTCCTTCCTTCCACGTAGCCTGCTTTCTCTTTGGATATGGTAAAAGGTATAATTGGTTTGAGATGCGTAGCTATTACCTTGGTGATGATTTCACAGATGATGTTGTAGAGGGAAATCAGTCTGTACTGTTTGAGGTGAGTGACCCTCTCCTCTTTTGGGATGAGAATGAGTAAGGTGGCATTAAGGGCTGGGAGGACTTGGCCGGAGGTTCTGGATTCCTCCACCATCGTCCAAACCTCTTCCTTGATCATATCCCAATAGTAATGAAAGAAGTCCATAGTGAAGTCGTCTAGACCTAGTTCTTTTCCTGGGGGCATTTCTTTGATTGTGTGGTCTACTTCCTCCTGAGTGATGGGCCTCATTAAGGCTTCATTCTATTCTTGAGTTTCCAGGGAGGGTATGTGCCAAGTGGAGAAGGGTCGATCTATTGTAATAGTTGTAGGATTCCATAGGATCGTTAATTCCCTTGCCGTGTTGGTGGATTCTATGTGGAGGGAGTTACACCCTCTCCAACAATGGTGAAATATATCCTCTACTTCTTCTCCAACACATTTGGTCTCCTACAATAAGAGAACATCTATATTTTCTACATAAATACAGTCACAAAGAGTCCTTTGCTTGGATCTTCCATTGAGTCCTCTAATGTTCTAGGTTATGATCTTCATCATGATGATTGGGGAGGTGGATGGAGGTATCCCTATGAGAGCCTTTGAACCTGGCCTAAGTTCAGCATGAATTTTCCTACCTCTTTGATGAGCTGGTGGGTGGATTTGCAACCTCATCTTTTTTTTTCCCATGGGGTGCGCTTTGAGTCTGTGGCTGGGTCTGTGGCTACGCCCAATAGTGCAGTGGATCCTGTTGTGGAATCTATGAACACCTTATGAACCTTTCTGAGTTGTTCTTCAAGGATTGGATGAAGATCCTTATGATTGAGGGCCTCATCCAGTTTTTCAATATCTATGTCTGTCAAGTCTTGCTCATCTAGCTGCATGAGGGTATCCTCGTTTTCCTTTGGCTTGTCTCATTGATAATCTTATTTTCCTTGGGCAGATTGATGTGAGGCTTGACCTTTATCTTTCACATGGATTTTCGATTTATGTGGATCCTGGACCTCTTCTTATTCTGACAGCCGATTTAGAATGTCATAAGAGTTTTTGGTGGTTATTTTTGGTGTGATGTCTGGATTCTGCTTTCATGGCGGATTTTGTTTCCAAATCGATGACTATGGTGAATCCGTCTTTTTGTTTGTTCTCTCCATCTTTGGGGGCCTGGGAATTCATGGGGAAGTCTCGAAAGAGGTGGATGTGCTTGTGACATTTTCTGCATCGAAAGGGGATGTGCTCATAATCTATTGTTTGGTTCCAGTCTTCATCCTGATATTCGAGGGTTACTAAGCCTGGTAGTGCTTTTGAGATGTCCATATAAACAAAGATCTTGACATAGGAGGTGTATTTTATTTGTTTTGTGTCTTCCGATGATTTGACATATCGCCCTACTTTGTTTCCTATACCCATAAGTATTTCTTCCAGCCAGAACTCTTGCGGCAAGGAATAGAGCCTGATCCAAACTGGGGCCATTGTGAAATCCTCCTTTTCTGGGTTGAAGCGGTCTGTCCAAAATCACAGGAATAACCCTATCGAGTTATAGAAGTACATCCCATTGTCAAATATTGTTTCCTTGTCTTATATTTTGTAGAGGATAATCGTAAAAATTCCTTTGGATTTGAGTTGAACCTCGTAGTCTCCCTTAGGGTTGCACCAATCTTTGATCCATCATAATAAATCTTTCTTGGAAGGCCAGAGCCCTAATAACTTTCCTATTAGGGCATTCTCTCTCATGAATTGGGTGTGTTTTCCTACCCTCATTAATATTATGAGATATTGGGGGGGATTTTCGATTTGGGGAATGCATTTTCCTGTTTCCCATCCACGAGATTCCTTTGGATAAGAGGTGTTTGGCTCCACATCCATTGATTTTTTGAGTCCCTTCTCTCTGGTTAGGATTTGTTATCTCATGTGCAGAGGTAGCTCAAAGGTGGGATGCTTG
>JZKD02S0004457.1:165618-179874 GCA_000966675.3 Picea glauca
AAGTGATGGCACAAAAATTAGGTTAATTTTAATAGTTTTGTACACAGCTTCATAGTGCTCTTGTTTTAATTTGCCTTTTAAACAATTTTAAATTTGTTGTGAAACTCGTAAATAGATACAAGGCCTTGGTATAATGTGATTCATGAGAAAAGTAAAGTTTTTCTTGAAAGACACATGCCCTTCAGAGATAGTAATAAGTGTTGGAGAAATAATGGAGAAATTAGAATGTTGTTAGGAAGAGGTTATTGAGTTGTTAAGTGCTTGCATGAGTTTGGTATGAGAGTGGTTTGAGATCCTATTTTATAAGAGTTTGTTGTTCTACAACTATATATGTAATGGATTTCTAATCAATGATGCAGAGTATGTGAGTGTAGTCTCACTTGTGTGGGCCCTTGTGGCCTCACCGTCTTGTTATGATATTCTCCAATTTCAAGTTGGTATCAGAGCATAGGTAGCAACTAGGTGTTGAATTATTTCCTATCATGTGAATAGAGAGCGGTTTGTTGCAAAAGAAAACTTGCACGTATGTGTTGAAGGAGAATCGCTGTTGTGAATGGAGAATCGCTATGTGGTACACCGAAGTCATGGAAAAAAGGAGAATCACATGGAGTATTTGAAGAGGTAGATCGACATGCGTGGAGCAAAAATCTAGTGTGGTGAGCCTGGATATTTAATGATTTTTGTTGTAGAAACAATTATGCCTCAGAAGGATTCTGTAGTTCCACACATTTAACTGTAATACACCCATGATGGGGGCATCAAATTTTCTCTCTTCTTAGGAGAATCAAAACCCACATTCAGGTTTTCTATCCCATTATGCTCTTCCAGATATTGCTGACCACATTTTCCATGCTTTGAACCGAGCTCAGAGCTAGCAGGTAGCCTCTCCCAAGTTTTTCGGGTTCTTCCATCTATCTATACGTGCACATGACCGTGAGGTATGACCAGACGTGAAGACAACGAGTGCTAAGACAACCACCACACGAATGCTCCGGAATGGAAAATCTTTGAAGTTCATAATCCGACGTCGCATGTCCTCAGAGGTTTGGACGACCTTGATTGATTTCAGAACTTCGACATTCGGGAATTTCGAACGCTCCAAAGGATTTTCTCCCCAAAGTACTTCCATACCCAGAGTTACAGATCAAGCGCCACATGTCCCTTGTGATCGATGATTATAATCTACTTCGAGACTTCGACATTCGATATTTTTTAACACTCCAAACCCTTTCTCCTCCGAAGTACTCTATACCTGGAGTTAATGATCGAGCACCACACGTCTTCTACAATCAACGACTGTGATCTACTTCAAGAATTCGACATCTAGGATTTTCGAACACTCCAAATCATTTTTCCTTTGAATTACTTTGTACTCGAAGTTACAGATCGAGCACAATGCGTATTCCCCAATAAATGACTGTGATCCACTTTGGGACTTCAACATTCGAGAGTTTTTAACTCACGTGACCCCACTTTCCTCTGAAGAGGCTATCTTTCAAAATGGAAGATCTGATGACACTTGTCCTCAGCCGTCGGATGACTCACATGAAATCCGACTCTTCGGCCTTCGAGAGTTCTTGCTCAACACATCCCCTTTTCGCCCGGATTGAATTCCTCCAAAACAACAAATCTTTTGTCATGCACCCCTTCCAACGGACGAATGGGATGAATTCGGGACCTCAGCCTTCGGAAATCCTTGTGCCTTCACACTTCGTTCTTCCCAAAGTGACTTCTCTCCAGAGTGCAGGATCTGACGACACCTGTCTCGTTGGCTTGGACAACTTAGATCTATTTTGGCTCTTCGGCTCTTTGGGAGTTTTGTGATGCAAGCTCCTCTTCTCTCCTAGATTTGGTCAACATCGGGTTGACCACAGCCTCAATCTGACGGTTTAAGGGTATCTACGCAACCCTATATATCTACAGCTCGTAACATCTGTTTAAGGGTCCCTTGGGTCCCAGTTTGTGCCACTCTGAGAGGGACACCTGGAAACCTGTAACTCGACACGTGGGCTCCCACATGATCTCGACGTTAATTCTCGCGTCCCCATGATCGAACGTTTGTGAGGGATCCTAAAGGATCCTTATATCCACGATCCACATCAAATTTGGAACTTCAAGACTTCCAAACTTCGGGGGTTTTGGTGTTACCAAACCTATGTCCTCCCGAAGTGGTCAACATCGGGCTGAATATATCGTAGATCCGATGGTCAGGATAGTTCTCATTAATCTAAATATCTATGACCCATATTTACTTCGAGACTTCGGGGGATTCACCTCATGTGCAATGAATATGCTCAATTTGTCAGACTCGCGAAGTTCGAAGGGATCGAAGGGTTAATGTTTGTGTTCCTTCTCCAAATCCGACAATTGTGAAGAACTTCAGCTCCTCCTGAACTAATCTCATCTATTCATATTTCAAACAAAAGGATATCTCCTTTAGGGGCTTGAAAATCACTATTCTACTTGAGTTTTGTCAACTCCTTAAATACTTAAGTATTTTGCACTAATTCTCTTGAACTTAACGCTTAGATAAATCCTCCATGCACCTCTTGTGCTCATCTATCAACTCTAGAACTTAAGGGGGAGGGGGGTTATCGATCTCTACCCACCTTGTAGAGGCTCTGTGGACACATGCACTACCTCTCCTGAGCTTGACCAGCCCCTTCCTTCAAAATGACTAGGAGTGTTGACATGCACACATGAGGCTATGCCCAAAGTCAACAATTTATAGTTCATTTATTTTAACTTGAACCACCATAGGGCTCATACATTTACATGTACATGCCGGAGAATTTCTTAGTTTATTAAATACAAAATTAGGTAGAATTGAAAGGATACAGTATAACCATTAAGAAAACATGTCCCTCCCTACAACATTCATAGGATATCCAACTTTAATTCATAGTTACTACTTAAATACACAGGATGTGAGATTACTTATCTATTACAGGTGGTAGCCAACTAACTAGCTATGGGTGTTCATCCTTCCACCCAACCATAGGCTCAAAGGCATTCATTCTAAGTGCTCTGTCCACCCCCGTGCCAAGCCATTATATCACCAGGGAATTTATGCCAATTCTCATCGATCCTTTCTCTTTCACATTTTCTGTGAGGTTTATCATATGCTTCCTCATCATCAAGCTCACGACCTTCTACTCATGTCTCATTCTATGCATACTCTCAGAGATATCCCTCTCTATCATGACCTTGATGAGGCTTATCATACACTTCCTCAACATCAATATCGTGGGCTTTGGTTCGTTCTCTGTTGGTCGAATAATGTTCCTTGCATTATCCACTATTCTTTTAATTCTCTGGCGTGCCTCGCACGTACATCCCTCCTATCTTGTTCCTTCTGTTATAAGGAAACTTGGGTCCATCTAGGTCTTCAGGAGCCTGTGGCACTTCGGGTTGACCTTTTGCAACTAGACCATGCTTCCATTCTTGGGGTAGTTGATGGTTCATCCACCAGTCCTTTCCTTATTAACTGATCTCTTATAGTTTTCAAATTCTTTCCTCTAGTGATATCATGGATAGTACTTTCAAGGATTCACACCCACAATCAGTTATTGGCAATTCAAACAATAATACATTTACACTGTTCCCATGCCACAACATGGTAATCCTAATTAATGATTAATTACAAGTTGGGGGGAACATGGGTGTTACAATCCACTCCCCTTTAAAAGGGAACATCATCCACGATGTTATTTCTCAGTAACACTTGTCATGCCTTTCTCAATCAAACACTTCAGAAGTCTCAACCTTATTTCTCGGTCAAGTCCTTTTTCATACTCTAAATATTCTTCACCTGCCTTCAATAATTCTTGGACAACAAGCACATTAATCATAGTCTCATGCGAAAACATTTTACTGTTGCATAAAATTTCTAGGAAAATTTATAAATCTAGAAAAATACTTATCTGCGTAGTTTGTGGATTTGTATCCAGACTCACTGTTTTTCCTTGACATACCCATTGTGTGCATGATCGCAATCAATAGTTTAGAAGAAATATCAAAGTCTCCTCTTCCTTGCGGTCACTCACCCTCCAGGCCCAAGCTCAAGCATCCCCTTCTATTTTATACAGTTCCTCGGGTGATCCATCTTGCCTTGCCAAGGTTTTCTCGCATAGGAAGAATCCCATAGTTTTTATCGAGCCTTAAAGTCGAGGAATCCCTCATACTTTCTCTTCCTAGGCATCCCTCCGGCTTGTGTCACCTCAAGACAACATAGTCCAGGCGATCATGGATTACCAGGGGGTTCTCATGGCTCAATGGTGGCCTCCTTCATGATTTTCAGTTGGATAGCCTTCATCCTTCCTTTCTGGACATATCTTTTCTTCTCACATGTATCACAGGCATACAAAATTCATGAGACATCATCACAATTCTGAATTTCAAAATTTTATTGCAATCTGTCACCCACAAATTTTCCAATTTCTTCATTTACTTTTAGATTTGTTCCGCACATAACCAGATTCACAAGCATGGGGATTTCCTCCCCATATAAGTTTAGTTTAGCATGCAATTGGTCTTCCTTATGGGCTTACAACATTTCCATATCTAAGAATCTTTCTTCCTTCCAGTCAACTTTCCTCAGCCAAACAAATTGTTAGTTTTCATGCACATTATATTTTCATACGATGCATACTAATAGTCCAAGTCATTTTCATCTATTCAGGGTATATAAAGAAAAAATGAAATATTATTATTATGTAAGCATCATGTCAACATACTAAATTTTTCAAGTGCAATTCAAATATTAAATGACTTTAATCAATGTGCCAATGTTCATGGACACATTCATACCCAATGCACCCTCGCATTGATCTTCAAGCTGCCAGACTTGGTGACAAGCACCCTGTTATGGTGTGTTGGAGTTTAACCAACCTCTTCACCATATGGCTTATTCCTCCTCGTTCACTCTTACATCAGGACTATGCTTCCTTCTACATGCTAATCACGATTCCAAATCAACGCACATGAAACTAAATATTTCTCTTGAATGTCCCTAAGAATTCTTACTTCATTAGTAATGAAGGTGCCCACACGCATGGTCACGCAAATTTTCTTTCCTTTGACATCCATACAATGTAAGTAAAATTTTTGAAAGGTCCTCCTTCCTCAATGGAAGGTTCATTGTCTTCCTTTCATGCAAACATGCACTTCCTCGAAGAAATTCCATGCAATGTGCTCACCAAGAGTACCTTTATTCCCATAGAACTAGTCCTCACGATCACAGTCTAACGTAGAGTGTTAAACTCTATCTTCCTTGACTGGATCAGAGGAACTCCATTTTCTCTCCATGTGACTGAGGGTTGTGACCTCAACTCTATTATTTATGGGCATTATCCTTTCAACTCCCATGTCCAGGTGCTATGATCCTGGCTAAACCCCTTGTCTTCAAATCGACGGTGTAGATCCATTTTCCCCAAGATCCAATGACCGCAAGGGATTGCAGAACCTGAAATAGCTCGCGGTTTAATTCTCCTTCCAATATCCACAATGAATACGGGTCGTCCAATCTACGATCGGATCCCAAAATCAAAAGAATGCTATATTGAATTTAAATTACGAGTATAGGTCTTGATGTTAACCCGTGTGCATATGAAATCTCCGCAATGATTGCGGGCTGTCAATCTCATCCCTCGATCGATTTTAACCACATGATTTCCAGATAATAATAATGCCAACACATAAGTGTTTGACCGAGAATTTAGGTTGATACAACGCTTCGATGTGCTAAATTCAACAACATAACCCAATCACAGTATGAGTTTTATGTGACATTAACACGTGGGTTCCTTGCATATTTTCCCACCGATCATTCACAGATTGGTGGTTCACAATGATTGCGGAATCCCAATATGATCGCTCTTTATCAGAGAGTTCAATCTCCAGAATATGAAAAGTGCTTTCCCATCTCTTTTAATCGTGGTTGTTGATTCTTCACCCGAATGAGATCAACGACGTTGATTGATTGCGGACCGTGAAATAACACGTTTGTAAATTTCACCTTAGTGCTCCACAATGATTCCCAACCATCGATCTATGTTCACAGATTGATGGTTCACACTGATTGCGGGGCCCAATATGGAAAGTGTTCACCCGACTCTGTCTAATTGTGGTCGTTGATCTTCCACCCCAACGAGATCAACGATGTTGGTTGATTATTGGTTGTGAACTAGCACATCCGTTAGTTTCACCTTCACACTCCATAATTATTCCCAACCATCGATCTATGTTCACAGATCGACGGTTCACAATGATTGCGGGGTGCAATCTGAAAAGTGTTCGCCCGAATTTGTCTAATCATGGTCATCAATATTCCACCTCAACGAGATCAACGGCGTCGGTTTATTGTGGGCCATGAACTATCAAGTCCATTAATTTCACCTTCATGCTCTGCAATGATCCCCGACCATCGATCTAATCGAATGAATGGTGTTTTATCTGTTAACTCTAGCAATCAGTCTTCCTTCTTATGAGCATATCACATTCATCTTCTTTGTTAGGTTCTTGAGTATCCTAATTTGATCAGGGTTTTCTTCCTTAATCATACTCTAATTGGGTATCCGAGGCATACAATTTCCTTTTCTTAACATGGATTCAACTAAGTCTATTCAATCAAACATACTCATTTATTCGTTCATTAGTATTCTATTCATTACATGATGCTTTCAAAATGTAATCCAAGATTCTTATATATAGCTCACTGCTTAGTTTCTCAACATTTATTAAGGTTGTGACTTTGACTTCCTGAGAGAGTTTTCACACAGTTCTTCCATAGGGAACTCCCTCAGCATGCAACTTCCTTATTTCATGTCCATCACTATCTGTGATGGCCTCAACATTGAGTTAGCTTTAGTTGTTTACCAAATATTCCATAAGGAATATAAACATGCATCTTTGTCATGCACCCAAATTATATATCCATAGATATTCTGGTTTTGTTAACTCATATCCATGATGTACTTAACCATATACATAATCAAAAGTCTATGTATAGCTACCATGGGTATATTTCACAGCCTACATACATCTCTATTCTAAAATTAGTCAACTCATGACTGTTCAAACTCATTCTTATGTGATCTTGAAGGCATGATAATTTACCTCTTATCTTGACACAGACCATCCTTCCCCATTTACTCTTTCATTTATTTATACTAGTCTTTCATGAGTGAATGGAGCGCATCCCCCTTAAGCTATAATTCAAAATAGAACTTTCATGAGTCTTCAAAATGGAGTCAAACATGCATCCATGGTATTGATCTAATATTGGCAAGTTCAATTCTTTCCTTACATATCACTCATCAAGGCAACCATTCTATGCCTTTAGTATACATATATCCTCACATCATGCATGTGCGTCATTTACACATGGACCTATTAGACTTCTAGCTCCTCCTCCAAGGATATTGTTGCCATCCTTATGACAAGACTCATAGGGACATGCAACACTAAGCTTCCTTCTCAGTTGTGAGCTTGTAGTCATTCACACGACATCCACACCTCCATGGAGAATTACCCAACTTATAAATACAATTTGGGCAATTATAACCATGCCCAAAGTAACATAATCAACCAATTTACCTTCCAACTATATCTATATGGCTACCTTATGTTGTTCCAGAGTCTATACTTAAGGCTTAGAAGTACAGTGTCTAGGCATTCGAAAGTGGGTAAAGGGTGGAGAAAAGAGAAACGTCAACCTTCGGCAAGGGAAACTAGGGATGATCTCTGTGTTGGCATTTTCTAGCTTCCAACTGTTCCTGGGTGTTTATATCTTGTTCAATCGCTGCCCATGAACGTTCGAGTTCAACTCGGGTAGTGTCTGTTTTAAGAATAGTATCGAAAAGGTTTAAGGCAATGTGTGTTTGATTTGATAATCCGGGTTTGATATTGGGCTGTGTTCGTACAGGGATAGTCATGGAGGAACAGTAAAATAAGAAAACCTCAGGGGGAATTTGAGTGTTGTCTCAATTCGTTCGTATAAAAGAGAGTTTACGGTTTCAGGAATGAAAAAGGAATGCAAATCAAAGGCTCTTTCCCGTAACTAGGTTATATTTTAATAAAATGTATGAGGTGGGAGAAAAAATTTAGTTGTCTATCGAGTAAGGCTCCTATCAAGGGAGAATCTCACGTATAAACAGGAGAAGAAAAATGTGAAGAAATAACCTGATGAAGAATAATATATATATAGAATTATGAAAGTGTTGACTGGTCTTATACCTGCTGATAGTTGGTACAGAGGAAAAATAGTAAACAATATAGAAAACCAAAATTCATTCACTATAGTAGAGGTTGCACTAAATTATAGTGAAGCATTCATCAGATATGAATATGAAATGAAACAAAATATGAGATACAATAAAACAAACTCATAACACAGTCATGACGGATATGAGAATCTTTGGATTTACTTTATATTAACTCTCAAAATGTAAAACCTCTGTTACAATCGACACAAAAAGGTCCAACCCTTTTTCTTTCTTTCTATGGTATATTTATACAGTTTTACAATAAGATGGAATCTCAATCGTTGCAAAATTTTCAGTTATGATAGGGAGGAGAGAAATCGCTCCATTTCTACTTCTCTATCTTTATTTGGTGCCAAAAGCTTGTCCTCGCGCATGGTCGGTATAGGTGACACATCTTTCAACCAACCGAGATATCAACCTTGACGATTCTGCTTGACAATTAGCTTCAAAAGAGTAACAATCTCGGGCTAATTAGATATCCATCTGTCTGTCTATGATGTCTATGGCGCACAATTGCACACTTGGTTTAATCATACATTTATCTATTTGGACTATGTCTGTAATAGTCACTTGTGAGATCTCTGCCGAATCTCTTTCCTCTTTTTCCTTTAAATCAAGTGAGATTTTTGCCATATTCATTTGAATCAATGTCTTGGCATTACTTTCACTAACAATGCCTAATAGATTACCATATATAGAACTAAAATCCTCTTCTAAGGATTTCGTTACCCTCTTGTCTTGCATCTTACCTTCTGAGATGTTGTGCTCCCATTCCTTTAATAGAATATTTCCTCTGGTCTGCTCCGAAATGGGAAACCTGGGAATACTTCCCAATTCCCTGTTGTTTGTAGCTATCATAGCCTCTTGAAAAGCGACTTGTGTTTCTCCAGCTTCTCTTTCTCTAACAGATAAATTTTCCAAAACTTCATTAACCAGTAGGCAGTTGTCCCGAATCACCTCTACCTTGGTGAGTAAATTTCGCTGGGTTGCAGAAACTCTACTTCAAATCTCCATCGCCTGGGACTGGAAAATCCCGATATTTATCACCTTACTTTCAGTGATTTCCACTCTAGCCTATAGTTGTTCGATCAAATCTTTTTGCTAGCCCGTTTGTATCTGACCATTCCGAACCACCAGATTTGCGTGTTCGAGCTTAGTCTTGAGTAGCTCTATCTCACTTTTATCAGCCAACCTTACTTTCTCTATTCCTACACTCGCCTGGTCTTTGGAAGCCTCTGTTGTTGTGGCTAGTTCATCTTCTAGGGTTTTGATGAGGTGATTTTTTCGTTTCAGTTGGTTTTTCAAAATCCCGACTGAAAATTGGTTCGCTGTGGTATATGCCCCTAATGTCCCAACTATTTCCGTCGTGAACTGTTCATTCTTCTTGTCCTTCTCATCAGTCAATACTTTGTATTTCTTGGTTGTCAATTCCCCTTCCTGATAGATTTCTCTCTTTACTGCTTCCTTTCTCTTCTTATCAAAGAAGAACTCATTTGGAGGGAGCTCTTCCACCCTTATAGGCCTCAATTCTTCATTTAATATCCACCCTGTGTCAATATTTCCCTGAGTTGACTGCAAGGGAGTAACGGATGCGATAGGATCTCTGATTTGCTTTGCTGATTGTCTCGGAGTAGTAACCGAAGTCTGCTTCTTCGGCGGGTTGGGAGTCTTTATCCCTGCTTTCGGACTCTTAGTATGCTCTTCCCTGTCCTTGTGTTTTTCTTGACCGCGAGTCGCATCCTTGGAGCCTTCGGCATCTTTTTGTTTCACCTCCGCTGTACTGGGATTCTCACCCCATAATACTGTGGGAAGACAACTGCGTCGATGTTCTTGGAATTTCAGAACATCGGCCCTCTCTTCAGGTGCCAAGGTTTGTATCTGAGCTAAAATCTCGGCATAAGATCTTGCGCCTCGAAAAATGTCATCCGAGGGTGAATTTTCGTGTGCAAATCTCTTGAGTCCGCAACTAGCCAAATGATTACTCATGACCCTTTGCGGATCATGCTTCTTGAATTTAATAAGGACCAATTTTAGGTCTTCCAGGGTTGTGGCCTCAACTTTAGCATGCCCGAAATCTAACAAAGAATATGAATTTAACTGAACAGGAAAAGGTGACCATACCTTCTTTGAGTATCCCTTAAGCTCCTTTCTTATGCCATCGATTATTGTTTGTATAGAAACTTCACGACAAGCCAGCTTGTTGGGGATGAATAATGGTAATGCATACGGGGGAACAGAAGCCCCGAAAACTCTGAGATATGAAAATTCGGCTTCTACATACCAGTCAGCTATACTGCTCAAATTCATCACTATACTGTATGAGATCCTGGGTGGTGGGTGGCCAAAAATAGTGACATACAGCGATACCATCACCCAGTTGAAGATTTCATATACGAAATCTGTCGCTTTGTTTTCCCACAATTTCGAATGATAGACGTGGATGGGCTCGGCCTCTACTGGAGTCCAACTCCAGCTCATTAAGGGAAATGGTGTTAGAAAGCACACGACGTCCATAATGTATGCAGACATAAAAAATGAATAAATCTTTCCACTCTCTTTCTGTGCCTAATACTCTGTAACCTGAATGGTCAAGCTATTAGACAACATTTTTTCCCAGTCGAAGGAAGAACCTTTGGCGACTTGATGTATTAGAGGCACCCATTAAAGAAAGAAATGTGAGGTGTCATCTCTCCCATATAATCTGCATGTCATCATAGCTACATACTTGAGCTATGGTTCCAAGGAAGCTATTGAATATATACCATTACTGTCTGCCCTGAACTTCGCAGGGTGCAAAACCCAATCTCTTATTAAGCTAGACATAGTCTTGTCATACTGCACACATTCCTTCTGTTTGAACTTCTCTAAGAATTTGGCATCATATGTAAGGTTGGACGCTATGGGCAACTTGTACATAGCTTGCAGATGTTCAGGTCTGAAAGTCCCGATGGTGACCTTCTGCTCATTGATGATGGTTCTGGTTGGTATGTCCACATGGTCTAATGCCCATTGGACCATATCATAGTAAGGGAGCAGTCATGGCCTAGCCGCTACTTTATGCATTCCCAATTGAATGACGATATTATATTTGGTGGTTATGTCATCTTTTTCATTGTCGCTGGAATCATCAGAATAATCCACTAATTCGGCCTGCAGAACATCAGAAACGAACGACTAGTTCGGGATAGAGTCGACTCTTCGAGGTGAAGTATCAGTGATGTTATCTGAACCTTGTCCTGAAACCTCAACGCTGGATTTAGATGCTTTTCGCGGGGCCATGACGGGAGATCCTACTTTAGCTCTTCTGCGATAAAAATATGTATACATACAGAAGTTAGCTCGCTGAGAAAGTGTGCTATGCGTAATATAGAAAGGAATTTGTTATAACGAATAACAACTCTATATATTCGAAAAATCGGTACTTTTTAAGAATAGATCGGTCAAATCACGTTAAAAAATAAATTTAGCAATAAAAACCCAATCTTTATTTGTCGATTCACCTTATTTCTAATTAATGCCATAAATTTTGGCGGTTCGAAATGTCAGTTGACATAAGGAAGAATTAAGACTACCTCGTAAACTATGCATGCATCAAATCATAGGAGATACTGGTTTAGCTTAATTAATCCAGTTTTACCAAACTCAATTAATCTTTCGGTACTCGTTGTATCGGGAATTTTTGCTTTAACCCTTTGAACCTCTAACACCCGAAATTGCGATGATTGACTTTGGTTAATAAAAATGTAATTGTGATTAGGTGCTTAATTAATTACGTAATTATTTATATCATCATATCACGACTCGGAGCTTCAAAGGTATAACTTCTGGGAAGTTTGCATGCCGAGTCGCGAAACCGCGAGATCGCGATGATATATTTTAATTAAAAGGGAGGATAAAATCGGATTAAGTGTTTAATTAATTATGTTCATATATTTATCGTGACTTCACGACTCGGGACTTATATAGTGTAGATTTTTATCAGAGAACATGCCGAGTTGCGAATTTCCGACAGAACTTAACCATGGCTAAGATTTTACCTTTAACCTTGACACGGGTTACTAAAACAAGAAATTTGTGATTTCGGCTATCGGGGTTATGACAATAAGACTTTTGGATTTAGTGAATGTCGAGACGCGAAAACCCGATGATTCTTAATTGTGATTTAGGAAAATTTTACTCTCGTTACTACCCTGGGTAAAATTTTAAAATGATTTCGCCATTTCGTTGTTCGGGACTTGTGAACTACGTGATCTATAGCATCCAACATACGAAATCCCGAGGTAGAACAAAGGGGAAATTTTTTTGACGAAAAGTAGAACTCGCCTCGAGAGTACAATAACTATCGTCGCTCGCGTGATAAGACTTCATAGATTTTGAAACCACAGATGGAAAATACGAAAACCATCTTTCAATTTCGAGCATTAAGACATGAAATTCGAGACGGGCCAAAAAAAACAAAGGCGGCTCCAACATAGGCTCCAACTAGGGATCCCATTTTCTTGTAAGACGGGAAGAATAGTAGACCACGTGCCGATATTGGGTAAATGGAGTCAATAGCTTCAATCAAGTGAAAAGGTTTCTGAGAACAGGGTATCGAAGGGGAAAGAGACTTCGTTTTTTACCTTGAAAATCTTTTCAAACTCATATACTCTTTTTAAAATTAGTTGTAGTCCCTTTCATGACTTTCCCTTTCCCATTACTAAATTCAAGTATGCCTTAAGACAATCAAAACAGTTCTAGGAGACCCAACAAATCTTGTGGCTATCTTCTTGCACCAAAAGAAGAAGATTATATGTTTTTAATCAGGAAGCCCCGTCTGAACTTGGGATGTAGATAAAGGTTTT
The DNA here is from genome assembly GCA_000966675.3 of Picea glauca. Taxonomy (NCBI): domain Eukaryota; kingdom Viridiplantae; phylum Streptophyta; class Pinopsida; order Pinales; family Pinaceae; genus Picea; species Picea glauca. The sequence goes on from JZKD02S0004457.1 coordinate 178,727, forward strand.
AAAAAGAATTGGTTACCAGAGTAGAGTGATATTCATGTATAACAGCCTTACAGATATCTCAGATATTGCTTCACTGCCAGCGAGCCTATTCAATACCCCGGTGAAGTTATCTGGCCCCTTTTACTGAATTTCCTTTCACCACTTCAGAATATATTTGTGCATTTAAATGTTGAGACGAGGGCAAACATTTATGAATTTCCTTTCATCGTCTCTTGGACTAGATGGGGGCAATCATTTTTGAATTTCCTTTCACCACCTGTCTTATAATTTTATTTTTTAGAGCGCGAAGATGGGGGCAATCAGTTTGTATCAGGGTTGATATCTGTGTAATATTTTGCATTATAGGTCTGTCAACTTACTTTGATTACCCGGTACCAATCTTCCCTTAACCTTCACAACACCTTCGTTCTCAGGGAAAAAAGGGAAAATAACTTTCTTAGGGAATTCTATTTGAGCAAGCCTCAATCCTCCAATATTGTTGAAAAAACTAGGAAAGTTAGGATCAATTTAAGCGTCCCTTCATTTAGCAGGGGATCGGGGAGTTGTGAAGACCCGCTTTCTTTCCACAATATACTTTGAAGCTCATGAGGTTGAAAGAAAATCTCTTATCCCTTCTTATGCGAAATGGAAAGATGCTGACTTTTTAAAAGGTAAACCCGAAGATAGAAAAGGGTGACAGGTAGTGACTTATGGGCTGAAAATACAGAGGTCAAAATTTCAAAATTGACTCTTGTAGATCTTTTTCGGGGGCACTTTATTTTGACTGACTTCTTTTAATTTGAGTGAATCGTTTAATTTGTTTTATTCTTTCGTAAACGATTAAACAAGGAAACAACTCTGTTATTTATTAGTTTGGATGATGTTGTTGTCTGAATGAGGTTACCTTGGTTTTCTTTAATAGTTCTTTAGAACATGTCTTTTAGGAAATCTCATCTTTACCTTGTCGTTTCATTTTCTTTGCACAATATCAAAAATCTCGAGTATCACCTGTTTAAGCCGATTTATTTCTGACACCAACTTTCGGTTTATTTCTCTTGTTTGTTTTGTGTGCAGCTGGAATCCTGTAAGAGGCAAATAGGAAAGTTATCGGGGCTATCCAAAAGGTGTTAAAAATTCATGAAAGAAAAAAAGAAAATCAAAAGCAATGT
>JZKD02S0004457.1:179924-196245 GCA_000966675.3 Picea glauca
TTCCAGTAGGAAAGATTTTTTTCCTTCCAGAGATGAGACTATGAATGACCCATACTAGAGGTGGTCAAATTTACCATGTTTTGCTGCTTCTTCCCTTCTTGCATCCCACCTTAATACTAAATCACTTGGGAGGAAATCTCTGTCCTTTGCTCTGCAGTCGAATAATGCCTTCATGTCATCTTGGTACTTCTGCAACTTTTCATCTACTTCGACCTTATGCTGTTGAACCTCAATCAACTGATTTATCCTCCTGGTGACATGATTGGGTTCTTCATTTTTATCTTGCCATAACTTCATCACTGTAAGCGCCAGGTTTATAGGTAACACAACATCTATCCCATATATCATCTGAAAAGGTGAAATGCCAATAGACCTTTTTGTGCTTATGCGATTCACCCACAATGCGTATTTTAAGTGCACATGCCAAGACCTTTTGTTTTCATCCAATACTTTCTTGATTATATTTACCAGGCTCTTGTTAGATGACTCGGCCAATCCRTTTCCYTGGGGGTAATATGTTGTGGAATGGCCAAGAACGATGTTATACTTTTGACAGAAGATGATCATAGCCATAGATTTAAAGGCTTGGGCATTGTCTGTAACTATCTTTCGGGGGCAACCAAATCTAGACAAAATGTTGTCTTCTAAGAAATCAATTACCACCGAGTTTGTCGCCCTTTTGGTTGGAATGGCTTCCACCCATTTAGTAAAGTAATCTGTTGTGGTTAAGATCCACTTGTGTTGAGCACTGGAATGGGGATTAATCTCACCTATGAAGTCTAGACCCCTGATGAAATGGGGCTTCATCTTTGACTAGAACTAAAGGCAGTGTTGGGAGCTTCTGTTTACCTGCAAATAGTTGACAAGGGTTGCAGGCTCGGACTTTGGCATTAACGTCCGAGAAAAGTTTTGGCCAGTAGTATCCAACCCTCAAAATTTTGTAAGTTGTAGCTCTCCAAGCGTGATGCCCCCCATAGACTCCCTCATGAAATTCATCTATAACCCGCTGAGTTTTTGATTCGACTAAACAGACTAACAAGAAACCGAGTGGATCTTTCCAATATAGCTGACTTTCGGCGATACAATATTTAACCGCATGAAGTTTTAAAGTCCTGGCTTTTGATGGTGATAGCTCATTTAGGAATTTTAGAGTCAACATGTATGATACTATGTCTCTATACCAGCCTGATGATATGAACTTCTCTTCAATCTTGTTTGGGCCTGTTTGCTCATTTAGCTCGTTTAGGTTCATGTCTCCGTCTCCTTCCTACAGGCAATTGATACCTAGGGCTCTGAAATTCGACTCAGCTAAGAGTTTGGCCATGCCTTGTCCTTTTATCAATTTGGTTGATTTGACTTCCAGGTCAAATTCTTGGATTTTGGCAAGCCATCGCCCTCTTTTTCCATCGTTGTCTGGTTGTACCAAAATATCTTTCACAAAACTTGTAGGTATGTACGCAATTATCTTGGAGTGTAGTACATATGTTTTGAATGCCTTTAATGCTTTTACCATGGCGTAAACTTGTTTTTCTATTATATCATACTTTAGTTCTACGTCTCTAAGGATCTTGCTAAAAAAGGAGATCGGTTGTTCGAAACCTTCTTCGTTCTTTTGTAGGAGCACCGCGACAATCGTGTGTTTGGAGGAAAATGAGAAAATAAGAAAATCTTTTAGATAGTCGGGGATCCCTAACACGGTTGCCTCGCTTATGAATTTCTTAATGTGTGTGAATGATGTTTTGGCTTCAGTTGTCCATTTTACTTCACTGTCCCTTTTCAACATACCTGTGATCAGTTTTACAATCTCAGGGAAATTCAGGATAAATCTTCGTAAAAAAAATATTCTTCCTAACAAAGATTGAATCTCTTTTACATTTCTGGGAATATTTATAGTATCTATCGCTTCAATCCTCTTAGGATCAATCTTGATTCCATCCCTGGATACAATATGACCCAAAAGATTACCTTCCTGCATGGTGAAATGTGATTTCTTTGGATTTAAAGATAGACCAAACCTGCGACATTTTTCGAATGTTTGTTTAAGATGTATCAAGTGTTCTTCATCGGTTTTAGAGAAAACCGTCAAATTGTCAAGATAAATGACTACGAACTTATCCCTTTCACCGATGAAAGTGATGTCCATAGTGCGCTGGAACATGGCCCCTACATTCATCAAACCAAAAGACATTTTATCATACATGAACGTACCCCATGGTGTAGTGAAAGCATTTTTTTCTCTATCTTGTTCATTCATGGCGATTTGATTATAACCAGAGAACCCGTCAATCATAGACATTCGGTTGGCTCCAACTACCTTTTCTAGCACATGGTCCATTTTGGGCAGTGGATAGTTGTCCTTAAGAGATGACTTATTTAGATTTCTGATATCCACACACAGTCTGATTTCCCCATTCTTTTTCCTGATCAGGACCATGTTTGCTACCCAGTCTGAATATCTTAGAGGTACTATTATTTTCGCATCTAAAAGTTTCTTAACTTCTTTTTCGATCACAGGTAACAAAATGGGGTTGATTTTTCTAAGATTTTTCCTAAATGGTTTGACCCCAGGCTTTAGAGGTATCTTGTGATCAATTATGGAAGTGTCGTATGTCCTTAATTCATCATAAGACCAGGTGAAAACATCCTTATATTGTCTGAGTAGGTATTTATACTTACTTTTTATTTCGGGAGGGAGGAATTTGGATATTTTACCATCCTGGATTCTTCTTTGGTTCCTATATCAAAGTCCTCGGCCTCTTCTGGTTAGGGTTGTAAGGTGGATTTTACAGGTATGTCGTTTTGATCAAACAGTCTTTCCAAAGGGATCAATCCTTTCAGAATCTAGTTGTTTTTTAGGACCAACATACGATGATCTGCGATTTTGTCTCGGAAAGCTTGAGGATCCTCCCCTTGTTACATGATCCATATCTGGTCATTTTGATTTTCTTGGTCTGCATGAGTTTCGGAAAATTCACCTACTACTTCAAGAAACTTCTTAATTTGTTCATCATCCTCAAAAACATGCCAGTGCTGGATATTGTCTGGTATAGACGGTATGTGTCTTGTTTCTATGTGATACTTCAATTTAAAGGTTGTAGGAGGTGTGAAAGTTGAAGACTCTTTATCTAATGCGTCATCATGTAAGTTCTCTGCGTGTGGGATGAAGTGGACATTTACGGACGAGAAATTTTTTTCCATAAGATCCCAGGCACAATTCCTGTATGATCTTAATCTGGGATGCTTGGCTTGGTACTGTCGATTTATTTGTTTGACTATTAACTCTGCATCTCTGTATACCTCTAAGTTATTTATTTTTAGCTTCCTGGCAGCCTCTAATCCTAAGACCAACGCTTCATATTCACATACATTGTTAGTATAATCTATATCCCATTGCAGTCTGTAAGAAAAAGGAACAACAAATTTTCCTTCAGGAGCCACTAAAATCACTCCTGCACCAGCCCCTTCACAAGATGAGGCACAATCAAAAAACATTTTCCAGACACCGGTGCTACACAAATCCTGTTTCATGTAACCTGACTCTTCCTGCTCTATATCGTTTTCCTCTGGACAACCATCTAAACCGTCATCAAAAGATAAGATATAATTTCCTAAATCTTGATCCACAATGTAAATAGGGAAATTGTTCGGGTTTTGAGGGTCGCTTATTGTATATGCTAACCTAGTTTCTCTGTACAACCGAGTAAATTTCCCACCAAACATAGGAATCGTGGCGAACGTCATATCCAGTTGAAGAGAACCCCCCAGCTTGGCTCCCCGTGACCTAGACAATAGTAAGCCATACTTAGGGGGAATATCATCAATAACCACATCCATCAAGATACTCTTAACCGGGACCTGTGCCAGGGTAACTACTAAATCCTTTATCATTCCCATACACTTAACCCTTCTCGAGTCAAAAGAGTAAAGATCTCCGTAAGGTCTGATGATCTGGAGACCCAATTTTTCCATATATATTCTAGGCATAACGTTATGGGAGTCTCCAGAGTCTAACATGCAATTATGTAGCAATTGATCATATACATTTAAAGTGATATAAAAGGGAGCAATAGTGTCTTTGGCCCCTTCAAAATGTGGACCAAAAGTAATGTTAGGTTTATCATCTTCTAGGTTTAAGACGTCAGACTGGCTTTCTATCTCTGAGACACCCATCACTTTGGTAATCTGCTTCCAATAAACGAGGTTTTTTGCTAATTCTACCAAAGGGATTGGTATATTAATTTTATTTATCTCGTTTTCAAAACTAAAAACTCCACTCACCTTTTCTATTTCTTTAGTTGGGACTTCTGAATCCTTCCTTTCCGACTTATTCGTCTGGACCGCTTTATTACTCATGGTCTTGGTTGAAGGTGTAATTTTATTAGCTATTTCAGTTCCTTGTGCTTGGGTCTCAACTTTTCCCACTTCGGACTCTTGTGTGCTTACTACTTTCTCTTTTCTGTTAGGTAATAGGGTCTCTTCTGGAGTAGGCTCATAATTTTGATCTCTTGGGAGTATTTTCTTAGGTTGAGTAGTTGAAATGGGCTTACTCTTAGATCTCAAGTTGTACTTAGGTTGGATCTCGGCCATTATCATTTTAGTTTCTTGTTGAGAGCTACAAAGGTCAGTATGATCACTTTCTTCACCTTTAACCGACGCTTGTTGAGTGTTTAGAGATTTTTCATAATCTTCTCTAGTCAGATACGGTTGTGTGCAGTCATCACCGAAGTTCGTGACATAATTATCTGAATCTCCAAAATCTTGGAGATCGTTCGCCCCTATAAAATTTTCACTCTTTAGGGGAGCTTGTATTTTTTTATCTTCATTTCTTATTTTTCTTTGCTGGTTCGGGGGGGTTGGGGTTCCTCTTGAAATCATTTTTGGCGAAATAATCAACTTTGGCCTGTTCTAGCTCCATTCTGGATATTTTATTAGACAGTTCCTTAATTACCTTGGCCATATCGTCTACTTTGTCATCTATGGATCTATTAGACCCTGACGGACCTGCTTGTTCTCTAAAGCGTTTAGTTTCTCGGTTTCTCGTTTCTACTTTAGCTTTAAGATTACAAGAAGCCATCATATTCGACTCAATTTCTACAACATCATCCTTCATTCGGTTTAGAGTGGCTCCCCTTATTTCTCGCAAAAGGATTGCAAAATCCGGTTCGAAAGCCCCTGCGAAAGTTACTTTGGCCGCGGGTTGGGACAGTTTAACCTCGGCTGGGATTTTGTTATACAGCTTGTTGAATCTTTGAATAAACTCCATAACTGTTTCTGAATTCTTTTTTCTTAAAGACCCAAATTTGGTTAAATAATATAGGTGGTCCTTTCTTTCGCCCCATTGTCTAAGGAAAGCATCTTCCAAGGCGTCATAAGACAAGATAGATGTTGCAGGTAGACTCTGAAACCAAGTTTGGACCTGGCCTTCGAAGGTTTGGACAAGAAGCCTCAAATACATGTCCTCATGTTTGATACCTATGATGTTTGCGAATTGATCAAAGAAATTAATGTGTTCGGTTGCGGTCAGATCTCCTTCCCCAGTGAATTTTGGCAAATTTTTTATATAATTTTCGGGAAGGTCGTGCAGAGGAACGAGCAATACCAAGGGAGCGTATCTTGCTACAACTTTTGCAAACACTCTGGGAGGGGGGGCAGGCCCTTGGCCTCCATCTCCTCCTATAAGAGCTCCTCCCCCTCCTCCTCCGATAACCCCTCCACCTCCTCCTCCGGCGACTGCCATTGTTATCAGTGGAAAGTTGTAAAGGGGGTTTTGAAAGATTAAAAGTGAATCTTTACTTTCTTCACGGTGTGGAAAATCTAAGGAAGACTGGTAAGGGATGTGAGGGCTTGGCTCTTCGGACTTGCAAGAGATGTAGTCAGGGGAACCAATGGGTGTGGAAACCGAATTTGTAACACACTCTTCAGAATTAGGTGAGGTCGAGAAATTTAACTGAAGAAAATATGGTATGTCTACTTCCGATGAACTTTCAAAAGGGCCCTTTCCTTTGTGTACTAAGGGGATTGTCGGATGAATCTCACTCCTAACTTTGGAGGAGTTTGACGTTAGATATCTAGTATCAAAGAGAGGACTGCATGAAGTTGAAGGTTCAGAACAACTCTTAGTCTTTAGTTGTGGGTGTTTAAGCTTATAGACTACAGCGGTTGGCTTAAGAGAGCCTCTCGCCTTTAGAATCTTCTCGGGATCGGTAACAGGTGTAATCTTCTTACGATCCGAGTTTTGTCTGGTATTCCTTCGACCGGATGCCAGTTTATTATTTGTGGAGTCGCCAAGTGAAAGATTGGAAAGCCTTAAAAATGTGTGTACTCTTTGTTCACTATCAAAGGGTAACACTTTCAACAAAAAAACAATGTCGTTTTCCCAGGGAAAAATATTTCGTAGCTTCGGTCCCTGGAAACAACACCAAAAAGATGTTGTTCCAGAGTCTGTACTTAAGTCTTAGAAGTACAGTGTCTAGGCATCCAAAAGTGGGTAAAGGGTGGAGAAAAGAGAAACGTCAACCTTCAGCAAGGGAAACTAGGGATGATTTCTGTGTTGGCGTTGTCTAGCTTCCAATTGTTCCTGGATGTTTATATCCTCTTCAATTGTTGCCCATAAACGTTCAAGTTCAACCTGGGTAGTGGCTGTTTTAAGAATAGTATTGAAAAGGTTTAAGGCAATGTGTGTTTGATTTGATAATCCAGGTTCGATATTGGGCTATGTTGGTACAGGGACAGTCATGGAGGAACAGTAAAATAAGAAAACCTCAGGGGGAATTTGAGTGTTGTCTCAATTCGGTCGTATAAAAGAGAGTTTACGGTTTCAGGAATGAAAAAGGAATGCAAATCAAAGGCTCTTTCCCGTAACTAGGTTATATTTTAATAAAATGTATGAGGTGGGAGAAAACATTTAGCTGTCTATCGAGTAAGGCTCCTATAAAGGGAGAATCTCACGTATAAACAGAAGAAGAAAAATGTGAAGAAATAACCCGATGAAGCATAAAATATATATAGAATTCTGAAAGTGTTGACTGGTCTTATACCTGCTTATAGCTGGTACAGAGGAAAAACAGTAAACAATATAGAAAACCAAAATTCATTCACTATAGTAGAGGTTGCACTAAATTATAGCGAAGCATTCATCAAATATGAATATGAAATGAAACGAAATATAAGATACAAGAAAACAAACTCATAACACAGTCGTGACAGAATTGAGAATCTCCGGATTTGCTTTATATTAACTCTCAAAATGTAAAACCTTTGTTACAATCGACACAAAAAGGTCCAACCCTTTTTCTTTCTTTCTATGGTATATTTATATAGTTTTACAATAAGATGCAATCTCAATCGTTGCAAAATTTTTAGTTATGATAGGGAGGAGAGCAATTGCTGCATTTCTTCTTCTCTGTCTTTATTTGGTTCCAGAAGCTTGTCCTCGCGCATGCTCGATAAAGGTGACACATCTTTCAACCAACCAAGATATCAGCCTTGACGGTTCTTCTTGACAATTGGCTTCAAAAGAGTAACAATCTCGGGCTAATTGCGGTAACCTTTCTTCCATCTGTCTGTCTATGATGTCTATCGCACACAATTGCACACTTGGTTTAATCATACATTTATCTATTTGGACTATGTCTGCCATAGTCACTTGTGAGATCTCTGTCGAATCTCTTTCCTCTTTTTCCTTTAAATCAAGTGAGATTTTCACCATATTCATTTGAATCAATGTCTCGGCATTACCTTCGCTAACAATGCCTAGCAGATTACCATCTATAGAACTAAAAGCCTCTTCTAAGGATTTTGTTACCCTCTTGGCTTGCAGCTTACCTTTTGAGATGTTGTGCTCCCATTCCTTTAATAGAATATTTCCTCTGGTCTGCTCCGAAATGGGAAACCTGGGAATACTTCTCGATTCCCTGTTGTTTGTAGCTATCACAGCCTCTTGAAAAGTGACTCGTACCACTCTAGATTTTCTTTCTCTAACAGATAAATTTTCCAAAAATTGATTAACCAGTAGGCAGCTGTCCCAAATCACCTCTACCTTGGCGAGTAAATTTCCCTGGGCCGCAGAAACTCTACTTCGAATCTCCATCGCCTGGGATTGGAACATCCTGATATTTATCACTTTACTTTCGGCGATTTCCACTCTAACCTGTAGCTGTTCGATCAAATCTTTTTGCTGGCCCGCTTGTATCTGACCATTCTGAACCACCAGCTCTACTTGTTCGAGCTTAGTCTTGAGAAGCTCTATCTCACTTTTATCGGCCAACCTTGCTTGCTCTATTCCTACACTCTCCTGGTCTTTGGCAGCCTCCGCTGCTATGGCTAGTCTGGCTTCTAGGGTTTTGATGAGGCGATTTCTTCATTTCAGCTGGTTTTTCAAAACCCCAACTGAAAATTGGTTCACTGTGGCATATGCCCCTAATGTATCAGCTATTTCTATCGTGAACTGTTCATTCTTCTTGTCCTTCCCATCAGTCAATACTTTGTATTTCTTGGCTGTCGATTCCCCTTCCTGATAGATTTCTCTCTTTACCACAGCCTTTCTCTTCTTATCAAAGAAGAAATCATTTGGAGGGATCTCTTCCACCCTTATAGGCCTCAATTATTCATTTAATATCCACCTTGTGTCAATATTTCCCTGAGTTGACTGCAAGGGAGTAATGGATACGATAGGATCTCCAATTTTCTTCGCTGATTGTCCCGAAGTAGTAACCAGAGTCTGCTTCTTCAGCGGGTCGGGATTCTTTATCTCTGCTTTCAGACTCTTAGTTTGCTCTTCCCCATCTTGGTGTTTTTCTTGATCGAGATTCACATCCTTGGATCCTTTGACATCATTTTGTTTCACCTACGCTGTACTCGGATTCTCACCCTGTAATACTGCGAGAAGACAACTGCGTCGATGTTCTTGGAATTTCAGAACATCGGCCCTCTCTTCAGGTGCCAAGGTTTGTATCCGAGCTAAAACCTTGGAATAAGATCTTTCACCTTGAAAAATATCATCCGAGGGTGAATTTTCGTGTTCAAATCTCTTGAGTCCGCAACTGGCCAAATGATTACTCACGACCCTTTGCGGATCGTGCTTCTTGAATTTAATAAGGACCAATTTTAGGTCTTCCAGGGCTGTTGCCTCCGCTTTAGCATGCCTGAAATCTAACAAAGAATATGAATTTAAATGAACAGGAAAAGGTGGCCATACCTTCTTTGAGTATCCCTTAAGCTCCTTGCTTATGCCACCAATTACTGTTTGTCTAGCAACTTCACGACAAGCCAGCTTGTCGGGGATAAATAATGGCAATGCATGCGGGGGAACATAAGCCCCAAAAACTCTAAGATATGAGAATTCGTCTTCTAAATACCAGTCAGCTATACTGCTCAAATTCATCACTATACTTTCTGAGATCCTGGGCGGTGGGTGGCCGAAAATAGTGACATGCAACAGTACCATCACCCAGTTGAAGATTTCATATACAAAATATGTCGCTTTGTTTTCCCACAATTTCGAATGATAGACATGGATGGGCTCGGCCTCTACTGGAGTCCAACTCCATCTCATTAAGGGAAATGGTTTTAGAAAGAACACGACGTCCATAATGTATGCAGACATAAAAAATGGAGAAATCTTTCCTCTCTCTTTCTGTGCCCGATACTCTGTAACCCGACTGGTCAAGCTATCAGACAACATTTTTGCCTAGTCGAAGGAACAACCTTCGACAACTTGATGTATTAGAGGCACCCATTGAAGAAAGAAATGTGAGGTGTCTTCTCTCCCGTATAATCTACATGTCATCATAGCTACATACTTGAACTGTGGTTCCAGGGAAGCTATTGAATATATACCATTACTGTCTGCCCTGAACTTCGCAGGATGTGAAACCCAATCTCTTATTAATCTAGACATAGTCTTGTCATACTGCACACATTCCTTCTGTTTGAACTTCTCCAAGAAGTCGGCATCGTATGTAAGGTCAGACACTGTGGGAAACTTGTACATAGCTTGCAGATGTTTAGGTCTGAAAGTCTCGATGGTGACCTTCTGCTCATTGATGATGGTTCTGGTTGGTATGTCCACATGGTCTAATGCCCATCGGACCATATCATAGTAAGGGAGCAGTCGTGGCCTGGCTGCTACTTTATTCATTCCTGATTGAATGATGATCTTATATTTGGTGGTTATGTCATCTTTTTTATTGTCGCCAGAATCATCTGAATAATCCACTATTTTGGCCTGTAGAACATCAGAAACGAACAATCAGTTCGGGATAGAGTAGACACTTCGAGGTGAAGTATCAACGACGTTATCCGAACCTTGTCCTGAAACCTCAACGCTGGCTTTAGATGCTTTTCGCGGGGCCATGGCGGGAGATCCTGCTTTATCTCTTCTACGATAAAAATATGTATACATACATAAGTTAGCTCGTTGAGAAAGTGTGCTTTGCGTAATATAGAAGTGAATTTGTTATAACGAATAACAACTCTATATATTCAAAAACTTGGTACTTTTTAAGAATAGATCAGTCAAATCTTGTTAAAAAATAAATTTAGCAATAAAAACCCAATCTTTATTTGTTGATTCGCCTTATTTCTAATTAATGCCATAAATTTTGGCAGTTCAAAATGTCAGTTGGCGTAAGGAAGAATTAAGACTGCCTCGTAAACTGTGCATGCATCAAATCACGGGAGATACTGGTTTAGCTTAATTAATCTGGTTTTACCAAAGTTAATTAATCTTTCGGTACTCATTGTATCGAGAATTTTTTCTTTAAGCCTTTGAACCTCTAACACCCGAAATTGCGATGATTGACTTTGGTTAATAAAAACGTAATTGTGATTAGATTCTTAATTAATTACCTAATTATTTATATCGCCATATCATGACTCAGAGATTCAAAGATATAACTTCTGGGAAGTTTGCATGACAAGTCGCGAAACCGCGAGATCGCGATGATATGTTTTAATTAAAAGGGAGGATAAAATCGGATTAAGTGTTTAATTAATTATGTTCATATCTTTATCGCGACTTCGCGATCGGGGCTTATACAGTGTATCTTTTTAAAAGAGAACACGTCGAGTTGCGAATTTCTGACAAAACTTAACCATGGCTAAGCTTTTACCTTTAACCTTGACACGAGTTACTAAAATAAGAAATTCGTGGTTTCAGCTATCGGGGTTATGACAATAAGACTTTTGGATTTAGTGAACACCGAGACGCGAAAACTTGATGATGTTTAATCGTGATTTAGGAAAATTTTACTCTCGTTACTGCCCTAGGTAAAATTTTAAAACGATTTCGTCGTTTTGTTGTTTGGGACTTGTGAACTATGTGATCTATAACATCCAACATATGAAATCCCAAGGTAGAACAAAGGGGGAAAATTTTTGATGAAAAGTAGAACTCGCCTTGAGAGTACAATAACTATCATCGCTCATGTGATAAGACTTCAAAGAATTTGAAACCACAGATGGAAGATACAAAAAGCATCTTTCAATTTCGAGCATTAAGACATGAAATTCGAGATGGGCTAAAAAAAACAAAGGCGGCTCCAACACCTTCCACCACTAGATGTCAATCTGACCCATTGGGCTTCTAGAAGTGCCCCAACACTTCCTTTACCACATTCAGGATCAACATTTAGTCAACCATTTTATCTTAATTTTAACAATTTAATTTCTAATACCATTTGGACTATTCCCTTAGAGAACAAATGAAATTTTGAATTATGTTACTTACTGAATATCCTATTTCAAAAATCCAAAGTATCTTTAGGTCAAGATCGGTCTTGACCATTACACCTGAAATTCTTCCTTCTGTTCAAACACTCTATATTTCTACATCTTTGTTTATCATCTTGATTGGAAAAACCTTGTACAACAATTCTCGTACCCAGAAACCAAATTTATTTCTCAATCCACTTGAAACCCGAGAGCTGCACATGCTCTCCCTTTTCAGGGAATGGTCACCAGAATCATTCCTATGATCATGAGGGGTTATACACCTATACTAGGTTTAACCCTTCATTAAAGAAATAATCATTACTACTACGAATCCTTTCCATCTGTTCACATTGCTATTTTTTTTAGTTTAAATCTTAGTGTTCTTCAACATAATCCCATTCCTGTAGGACCGAATTTCATTTCCCAAGAAATGATAGGCTCCCTTTGCCACAGACTAGATTGATTCAATATCGTTGGGGTAAAATCCCAACTGTATTGTAAATCTACATCCTTCTACTCAAGGAAATTATGCAGATGATTTATGTTTGGCTGTAATATTCTCCACATGCTCATCTTAACCTTGGTAAATGATTCTTACGACTATACAACAATGCATACAATTTCATAGTGAAGTCAACTTATTTATTTGAGAACATTAGCAACATACCGTGCCAATTTCCAAAACATCTATCAACTATAAAGGATCTTATTCCTCTCTTTAGTAGAGGTTTTCTACGCCTCTTAGGAGTGCAGTAAGATAGGGTGTTACCCCTTAAATTCCTCTAGAAATGTTTTCATATGACTCGTGCATGAGCCCAAGCAGGCCAAGTGTTGTTTTTGTACTCTGATACCAATTTGTTACACACCCATGGTGGGGGCATCAAATTTTCTCTCTTCTTTGGAGAATCAAAACCCCCATTCGGGGTTTCTATCCCATTTTGCTCTTCTAGAGCTTTTCGGCCACATTTTCCATGCTTCGAACCGAGATCAGAGATGGCGGGTAGCCTCTCCCAAGTTCTTTGGGTTCTTCCATCCATCTATACTCGATATGACCGTGAGTTATGACCAAACGCCAAGACAACGGGCACCAAGACAACCACCGCATGAATCCTCTGGAGTGGAAAATATCTGAAGTTCATAATTCGACGTCACGTGTCCTCAGAGTTTTAGACGACCCTGATTGACTTCGGGACTTCGACGTTTGGGAATTTCAAACGCTCCAAAGGATTTTCTCCCTGAATTACTTTCGTACCCGGAGTTACAGATCGAGCACCACACGTCCCTTGTGATCAATGGTTATAATCTACTTCGGGACTTCGACGTTCGGGAGTTTCAAACACTCCAAACCATTTCTCCTCCGAAGTACTCCTTACCTGGAGTTACATATTGAGCACCACGTGTCTTCCTCTATCAACGACTGTGATCCACTTCGGTACTTCGACATTCGGGATTATCAAACACTCCAACGCCTTTTTCCTCCGAAGTACTCTGTACCTGGAGTTACAGATCAAGTGTCACACGTCTTCCCTGGTCAACAGTTGTGATCCACTTAGGGAATTTAGCATTCAAGAGTTTTTAACTTGCGTGACCCCACTTTATGATCCAGAATCAGATCCAGGATTCTTCCCAGGTCCAAAAAAGGCTCAAAAATGAAAGTTCTCGGAATAAGATGAAACCAATTCCATTGTGACTGTATCGTCGCGCTAGTTCTGACAATATATTTACTTTATCAAATAGACACTGTATGCAAGAGTTATCACACTCTAACCATTTTCCCATACAACTAAAAAGTCAACAGGTCAACTGGAAAAAGTCAATGATGATGTCATCATGATGTCCTGTTGACATCATCATGATGACATCAACAAAGTGAGATGTGGAAGAACATGCATCAGGGTGAGTGGGTACTGACAGGTACCAATACAGCGTTGACAAGTGGTGTTTTCTCTGGTAAATTAGGAGGTGCCACATGGCCCAGACTTGGGCTGCCACGTGGCACTCGAAGGTTGGCTCGATCGTTGGATAGTGAAAATTTTTGTGGAGTTAGTAGGAATTGAACCTTGAACCTCTCCACCAAGCAAAGAGATTTAACAAAGGGCCGAGTACCATCGTGCGGTGGATGTTTATTATTATATGATGTCATATTAAATTTATTTAAAGTGTATGTATGAAGAGTTGGGGCAGAAAGGGGCTGGGGCTAAGCCCCAACCCATGGTTTATTTGATTACTTGTGACCACAATGAATAGGGCACGAGCGCGGGTGCCATGTTTATAACCACCAACGCACACGTTGTTAGCACCTTACACCAAACATTTTAAGGCCTGGAACCAGGGGATATGCGACCCCAAGGGCGGGGTCCTATCACCATAACACAACATGACCAAGGATTTCGGAAAAGGGGATGGCGCTTGGCCACCTAAGTTGCATATGACCTCAATTTGGAGCGTGCGCCCAGCCCTAGGGGATATTTTTTAATTTTGGTTGCAGAAGTGCGTTTTTACCATATTATAGTGGATTTTTATTGATTTTATGCCTGTTAATGGAGAATTTTTCCCATTTTGGGGGGATATTGGGCTCTTTTTTAGGCCAGATTTTGGGAGGAAGTTGGGAAATGAGAACCAACTCCAGATCTATATAAACCAGGCCTTCTTGAGGCCATGGAGGACATTCAAAGCATATTTATGCTAAAGGAAAGCCAAGCCAAAGCCATTTTTATGCAGGGAATTTGTTGAGGAGTGCACCTTTGCAAGACATTTCTAGGAGCTCTGGTCATCCATTTTGAGTGTCATTTCTTCTATTGGGTTCTAGAGATCCGAGAGAAAAAGAATAGATCAGTCTTGTAGACTTATGGCACTGTTGTGATGTACTTATTAAGCTTTGAACAAAAATAAAGAAGCCTCACCCAGTAAGACACAAGTCCAGAGACGTAGGCAAGATTGTAGAACTTCGTTATCACTTCTCTTGTTATGGTTTGTTGTTCTTATTGCTTCATTTCAGTTTTGTATACATGTTTATGGCTATGATATATTCTCATATCTTCTTCCTCTTTCATTAATCTTCTTAAATGGTTAATAAACGCATTCATAATAACTCAACCACAATCATTTAAAAGATTATTTTCTGATCAAGTGGTATCAAAGCTAGTTGACATTTGGATTTGAGTTTTGCATGTTAACCAGGGAAAAGCTATAGTGTGGTGAAGGCGAGCTTGTTGAAGAGAATCCATTAATTGTATTGAGAAAGAGAGTTTCTCACAGTGAGAATATGGCATCAGAAGAGGGGCTTTCTCAGGATGAGAAAGAGTTTCGAAAAACTTTCTTTGCCATGTCGGAGATGATGAAAGTTTTGTATGAGGATTACTTGGAATGTAAAAGACCAGTTTTCGGTGAATCTTCAAAAGGAAAAAGTGAAGAGGGAGAGGATCCTCCTCAGATTCGTCCTTCACCTCCATCATCACCTCCTTCTTCTCCTTCTCCTTCAAGTTCAAGTTCTAAATCCAATAATGCAAAGAACCATGTTCATAAACATAAGAATGAAATGTCGTTATTCAAACTTGATGTTAAATTTGAGTTACCCATATATGATAGTGAAGTTAATTCAGAGAGACTTGACAATTGGTTCAGGAAAATGGAGGTTTACTGCAGTGTGCAACAGATCAAGGATGAGACCAAAAAAATCAAGTTGACATCTTTGAGACTTGTAGGCACAACTCTCATTTGGTGGCAAAGTAATTTGCAAAATGGAACACAACAAGTGGGTAATGTATTTCCATCATGGAAAAGTTTCATTTCTGCACTTAGGAAACAATTCTATCCTTTGGGTTATAAAGAAAAAGAATTAATTGAATGACAAGCTTTAAAACTAAGAAAATGACAAACAATGCAAGAGTATACAGATGGATTTCGAAAAATGGCATTGATGTTAGATATCCCTTTACATACACAAGAAACCCTTATGAATTATATAGGAGGTTTATCTGCAAATATTAGAGATATTGTATTTATGTTCGGACCAACTAACCTTGATGAGGTTTTTGTTCAAGTTGCATATATTGAAGCAAGGAAAGTAGGTGTATTAGGAGAATCATATTCAAGGAAAGAGGACAAGAGGAAGTGGCATGGAAAAAAGGAAAATGAAGTGACAAGAAAAGACGAGAATCCCTCTTGCAAGCATTGCAAGAAAGAGGGGCATGGTGAGGAAAGATGTTGGCAGTTGAATCCCGAGAAGAGGCCGAAGTGGTTCAAGGAAAAAAAGGGGAGGCAAATAGTTGCAGTGACAACACAACTGATCGACTTGGGATCAAATTCAGGTGACGAATCAAAGGTCTCATTGGTTGGTATGACAGGTAAAATTGGTGAAGGAATTGATTGTAGAAGTAACTTGTTTCATACAAGGGTAATCATGTGACACACTAAGATAGACACATTAATCGGCAGTGGATATCAATCTAATCTAATCTCAGAAGAATTGGTTAAGAAATTGATCCATGTGGCTATCGGTGGCCACCCACCTTTTCCAAATGGCTCAAAACAATTTTCTGGCCATTTTGGCAATTTACTATTTTTAGCAGGTTTTAACTTCTGGGGCCATTTTGAGGGTCCAAATGAA
>JZKD02S0004457.1:198672-209530 GCA_000966675.3 Picea glauca
TCTTCTCAGAGATAAGATGCCACCATTCTAGCGAGTCTTTCACTCTGTATTTTTACAGTCTTTGTACATTTCTCTGATTAATAGAAATCATGTATTACTGTATATCTATGTTTATTGTTTCATCTCTGATACATTTATGTTATATTATTGAATATCTGCAATATCTCTGTGCATTTCTTTATTATACATCCGCTCTCATTTCATGCCGAAAATAATCCAGATCAACAATTGGGGTTAAAAACACAAACACATCATAAGCCTTACACACTTAAATGGATAAGCGATCATCATTAAATGCACATAACAGAGTAGTGCACAATCAAATTTGCAATTTCATCTAAGTATGTGGACGAGGTAACATGTGATGTTGTGCCATTAAGTGAATGTGGAATGGTCTTAGGTAGTCCATACTTATATGATCATAAGGCAATCTTCTACAGGAAAAAGAATCAATATCAATTAACCAAAGCAGGTCAAGATTATGTGGTTCATGCTCATCACGTTAAATCAAATAAAACACTTCAAACAATGGAACAATTAAAAAAGGAAGTTCAAGTAAGAAACAAACCAATAATTGTTTCAAATGAAGTAATCGATCTTAAGCAAGAACACGAAATGATTGTTGAATGGAAAATCAATCATAGTTTGCTTCAAGATAATCTCATGTCATGCAAATATTACAAGTATATCAACACATTTGCAGTCATAGTTTTTATACTATCATTAGCAATGTTGTCTACATGGATGATAGAGGCTTCAGTGAAATGTGAAAGGGGTCAAATGGCTAACAATATGTTGTCAATTGTCATGATTGTGTTACAGTTGATCCTAATAAGACAGTTGCCCAAGACAGAGTTCAAAGATACAGGACAAGCCGGGTGGCCTATCCAGAGCTTGTTGACTGGTCAGTAACCTTTTCGGGACCAAAAGGTCCTTTAGTGGGGAGGTGTGATCTAGAATCGGGTCCAAGAGGCTTCCCAGGTCCACAAAAGGATAAAAAAATGAAAGTTATCGTAATCGGATGAAACCAATTCCATTGCGACTGGCTCGTCGTGTTGATTCCGGCCATATATTTACTTTCTCAAATGGATGTTGTATGCGAGATTTATCACACTCAGACCATTTTTCCAAACAGTTAAAAATTCAACAGGTCAACTAAGAAAAATCAATGATGATGTCAGCATGATGTCATCATGCTGGCATCAACAAAGTGACATGTGGCAGCACAAGAAACAGGGTGATTGGGCAGTGACAAGGAATAATACAACATTGACAAGTGGCATTTTCTACAACAAATTAGGAGGTGCCACGTGGCCCAGACTTGGGCTGCCACGTGGAACCCGGAGGTTGGCTCGATCATTGGATAGTGAAATTTTTTGTGGAGTTAGCAATCATCGAACCCTGAACCTCTCCACCAAGCAAAGAGCCTTAACAAAGGGTCAAGTACCATCGCACCGTGGATGTTTCTTATTATATGATGTCATATTAAATTTATTTAAAGTGTATGTATGAAGAGTTGGGGCAGAAAGGGGATGGGGCGTGGTTTTTTTTATTACTTTTGACCACAATGAATAGGGCACAGGGGGCATGTTTATAACCACCAACGCGTGCCTTGTTAGAACCTTACACCAAATGTTTCAGGGGGCTGGAACTAGGGGATAGGCGCACCCTAAGGGCACGGTCCTATCACCATAGCACAACATGACCAAGGATTTTGGAAAAGGGGCCAACGCCCAACCCTTTGGGTTGGCACTTGGCCATCTAAGTTGCATGTGACCTCAATTTGGAGCGTGCGCCCAACCCTAGGGGATATTTTTGAATTTTGGCTATAGAAGTGGGTTTTTACCATATTATAGTGGATTTTTATTGATTTTATGCACGTTAATGGATATTTTTGCCCATTTTGGGGGAATATTGGGCTCTTTTTGAGGCCAGATTTTGGGAGGAAGTTGGGGAATGATGACCAACTCCAAATCTATATAAACTAGGCCTTCTTGAGGCCATGGAGAACATTCATATTAGATTTGTGTTGAAGGAAATCCAATCCAAAGCCATTTTTATGCAGGGAAGTTGTTGAGGAGCGAACCTTTGCGGGCCATTTCTGGGAGCTCCAGTCATCTGTTTTGAGTGTCGTTTCTTTTGTTGGTTCTATATATATGGGAGAACAAGACCATATCAGTCTTGTATCCTTATGTCACTACTGTGAAGTACTTATTGAGCTTTGAATATAAATAAAGAAGCCTCACCCACTAAGACAAAGGCCCAGAGACATAGGCGAGATTGTCGAACTCCATTATCACTTCCCTTGTTATGGTTTTTTGTTCTTATTGCTTCATTTCAGTTCTGTATATGTGTTTATGGATGTGATATATTCCCATATCTTCTTCCCCTTTCATTAAGATTCTTAAATGGTTAATAAACACATGCATAGTAACTCAACCACAACCATTTAAAAGATTTTTTTCGGATCACTTTCCTCTGAAGTGGCTATCTTCTGAAAGGGAAGATCTACTGACACATGTCCTCATATTTCGGATGAATCAGATGAACTCTGGCTCTCCAAACTTCGGGAGTTCTTTTTCAACACATCCCCTTTTCTCCCAGAGTGACTTCCTCTGAAATGACAGATTTTCTTCCACACGTCCCTTCCAACGAATAGCTGGGATGACTTCAGGAATTTGGACTTCTAAAATCCTTGTGCCTTCACACTTCGATATTCCCAGAGTGACTTCTCTTTAGAGTGCATAATCTGACAACACCTTTCATGTTGGCTTGGACGACTCAGATCTACTTCGACTCTTCATCTCTTTGAGAGATTTTCGATGCAAGCTCCTCTTGTCTCCCAGAGTCAGTCAACGCCCGGTTGACCATGACCTCAATTTAAAGGTTTGAGGGTATATACGCGACCCTAGAGATCTATGACTCGTAACTTTCATTTAAGGTTCCCTTGGGTCCTAGTGCATTCCACTCCGAGAGGAACACTTGGAAACCCCATCACTCGTCACGAGGGATCCCACATGATCTCGACATTAATACTTGTGTCCCCACGATTGAACAGTCATGTGGGATCATGAAGGATCCTTAGATCCATGGTCCACATCAACTTCAGTACTTCAGGACTTTGGGACTTGGGGGTTTTGGTGTTACCAAACCTTTGTCCTCCTGAATTGGTCAACACCAGGCTGACTATATCGTAGATCCAACGGTCGGGATAGTTCCCAGGCATCTATAGATCTACGACCCAAATTTAGTTCAGGACTTCGGGGGATTCACCTCCCTTGCAATGGATATGCTCAATTCGTCGAACTCGTGAATTCCAAAGGGCTTGAAGGTTTAACGTCCATGTTCCTTCTCTAGATCCAACAATCATGAAGAACTTCGGCTCCTCCCAAACTAATCTCATCCATTCGTCTTTCAAACGAAGGGATATCTCCTTTAGGGGCTTGAAACTCACTATTATACCTGGGTTCTGTAAGCTCCTTAAACACTTAAGAATTTTGTGCTAATTCTCTTGAACTTAACACTTAGATAAATCCTTCGTGCACCTCTTGCGCTCATCTATCAACTCTAGAACTCAAGGGGGGGGTAGGGTTCTTGATCTCTGCCCGCCTCACAGAGGATCTATGCACACTTTCACTACCTCTCCTAACCTTGATCGACCCCTTCCTTCAGAATGTCTGGGAGTGTTGGCATGCACAGGTGAGGCTATGCCCAAAGTCAACAATTCACATTTTATTTATTTTAACTTGAGCCACCACAGGGCTCAGGCATTTACATGTACAGGCCAGAGAATTTCTTATTTTCTTAAATACACAATTAGACACAATTGAAAGGATACAATATAACCATTAAGAAAACATGTCCCTCCCTACAAAATTCATAGGATATCCAACTTTAATTCACAATTACTACTTAAATACACATGATGTAAGATTACTTATCTATTACAGGTGGTAACCAACTAACTGACTATGGGTGTTCGTCCTTCCACCCAAATATAGACTCAAAGGCATTCATTCGTAGCGCTCTGGCTACCCCTGTGCCAAGCCATGATATCACCAGGGAATTTATGCCAATTCTCATCTATCCTTTCTCTTTCACATCTTCTGTGAGGTTTATCAGATGCTTCCTCAACATCAAGCTCGCGACCTTCTGCTCAGGTCTCGTTCTCTTCATATTCTCATATATCTCCCTCTCTGTCACGGCCTCGACAAGGTTTATCAGATGCTTCCTCAACATCAAGGTTGTGGCCTTCAACTCGTTCTCTACTGGCCGAATAATGTTCCTCGCATTCTTCACTCTTCCTTTTATTTTCTGGCGTGCCTTGCACGCACATCCCTCCTATCATGTTCCTTCTTCTAGAAGAAAACTCGGGTCCATCTGGGTTTGCAGGACCTTGTGGTACTTCAAGCTTACCTTCTATAGCTAGACCATGCTTCCATTCATGGGGTAGTTGATGGTTCAACTACCAGTCCTTTTCTTATTAACAGATCTCTTATAGTTTTCACATTCTTTCCTCTTTTGATATCATGGCTAGTAATTTCAAGGCTTTACACCCATAGTCAGTTATTGACAATTCAAACAATAATACAATTACATTGTTCCCATGCCACAACATGGTAATCCTAATTAATGATTAATTACAAGTTGGTTACATTAACCTTCTTAGTTGAAGCTTCATTGTTTTCCGAAATTGTGGAATTATGTCGTGTAAGTGACTTGAAAGGCTATTGCGATTTTTCGTTTTTACACGAAGTTTGGCTAAGGCCGTTGAAAGAGGTCCAATTTCAACGAATTTAAGGGAACTACTCAAACATTGGTGAATTTAGTGGTGGAATCTTCTATTCGAGGAGGCTACAGTAAGAAAGTGTTCCTCTTAGGACTATTTATGTCGAAAAATTAACTAAAGTTATCAGGAGAGGGGAATTGGCTCATAAATCATTCATTAGTAGGGTAATTTGATAGGAATCATCCAACTAAGCTTTTACTTGGAACATTTTAAAAAAAAATCGTTAAAGACCAATCCATTTAGAACTTTGGCAGATAAAATTATGGTTTGTAGTGTGAAGCAAAGGTGGTTGTTGTTGCAGCATGGAGACCGATGACCTATGCGACCTGCGTAGAAACTTGAGATCTGGAGGATCGATCATATTTGTTGTTTGCAGGAGGAAAAATTTGCTGAGAATCGATTCGTTGTTTGTAATTGTTTATTTGTTGTTGCAATATCATGTGGATGGATCGTTGAATTGTATTCTATTCGAGTGGATGCGTATCTAAACAAGTAGAGAGTGGAAGGGATCTAGGAGACAGATTGTTTGCATGTGGTGTGAAGTAATTTATTGTGCGTAGAGAAGGCCATAGAAGAGCCTGCCCACTGTTATTTGTTTCTGTAGCTGCCAGAAGTGGAGTCATCGTGCTAGAGTGTAAATGTATTGACCTTCAAAAAATAGATCTAGCTAAACAATGATACACACATTTGCAGAGAGAATTGGAAAAAGAAGAAGAAGGAGAGAAAGAATGGAAAGAATTCTCATTAACTGTTGTGAATAATGAATTATTTACGCATGATATACTCTGTACAACTCAATGAGTTCAACTTGAGGTGAAACAAGTCCACATAGTGGTGGTCTAGAGTGATCTGGACACACACCAACAGTTACGAGAGTGAACTGCTACCTATTCTAGTTTCTCAAGCAGTTAAGGGAGTGAACTGCCACCTAGTTGAGTTAACTAGTCATCTAGTCTTCAGTTAACTGAACGAAAAGAAAGTAGTGAGGAGTTAACTCAAGGAATCAAGGCTAATGCGCCACTTTGGTGATGATACCAAGGCAAGGTTGAATTAACATGGTGATGATCCCAATGTTGCATGGTGATGATCCCAATGCAACATCTAAACTCAACTAGTCAAACTGAAGAGTGAACTGAACGAGAATATTCTCCAGGTGAAATATTCTCTCCTAAAATATAGGAGATTGGATAATGACTAATTATGACTAATAAACAAATAAAAACCTTAGGAAAAAGAAATCCTAGGTGTGTGTGAAGTAACTCCAACACCCCCCCTGAACATCACTATGGTGAAAATAAAGATTGGGTCCCGGCAACGAGGCCATGTTAGGTACCCAAGTACAAAATATACACTGAAAATAATGTGAGGAAAGAGGGAAAACCTCATGGGAAAAACCCCCCCTCAAGGTACAATGTATGTAAAAAGAAGAACTACAGTTGCTAGGAAACTGTGTCCTTCATTCCAAGACGACCTCGCAGAGAATGGAATTTCTTCTCAATGAAGTTCTTGGTGAAAATGTCTGTCATCTATTATGCCGAAGGACATAACTGTAAGTTGATGATCCCCTCATGTACGAAGTCCTGGATGTAGTGCATCTGGATATCGATGTGCTTCATCCGCTACCTCTGAACTGGATCTCTACAGAACTTCAGAGTGCTCTGGTTGTCACACCAGATGACGATCAGCTGATGAAACTGAATGCCTAACTCAGTGAGAAAATGTTGTGGCCACATAGCCTGAATGGTTATGTTAACTACCCCTCTGTACTCTGCCTCGGCTGAAGATAGAGCAATGGAAGCTTGCTTCTTACTCGACCAACAGATAGGCCTGGAACCAAGACTGAGTGAGTAACCAGATGTGGACTTGCGATCAATGCTATCTCCAGCCCAATCGGAATTAGTAAACCCAATGAGATCTAATGTAGAGTATGTTGCATAATGAATCCCAAAGGTGATGGTGCCCTGTACGTATCGAAGAATACGCTTTGCAACTTTCCAATGTAGCTCATGCAGCTCCTGCATGAACCTGGAAACTGCGCCAACTGCATATGAGAGGTTTGGTCTGGAGTGTGTGAAATACAACAAGCTCCCCACTAGTTGTCTGTATAGTGTGTTGTCAACCAATGGAGTCTCCCTGTCATCCTAAAGTTTAACTCCTGGTAGGAAAGGAGTTGGAGCAGACTTGCAGTCTGTCATGTGAAATCTCTCTAGGAGATCTCGTGCATATTTGGCTTGAGACAATTTGATGCCTGATGCATCTTGACTGATCTCAAGTCCAAGGAAGAAGTGTAGTGGACCCATGTTCATCATCAAAATCCTGTCATGAAGAATCCTCTTGACTGCAACAATCGTTGTAGTCGAACAACCGGTGATCAGCAAATCATTGACATACAGAACTAAAAGTAGAAGTGAATCAACCATCTTGAGCATGTATACATTAGGGTCTGATTTACAACGTACAAAGTTCTGTGACAACAAGTAGGAGTCCATCTTGGCATACCATGCCCTCAGAGCCTTCTTGAGGCCATAAAGTGACTTATTCAGTCGACAGACCAAAGATGAGTCCTGCATAAATCCTTGGGGCTACTCCATGTAGATCTCCTCAGAGAGATCACTGTGAAGAAATGCATTCTTCATGTCCATCTGATGGACTTCCCATCCCTTGGCTACCGCAATGGCAAGGGCCAACCGAATGGAATCCATCTTCACTACTGGAGCGAAGGTCTCATCATAGTTAATACCATGAACCTGCTGAAAACCTTTGGTGACAAGCCTGTCTTTGCATCTGCTAATCTGTCCATCTGCTGCGCTCTTGGTCCTGTAGACCCATCTGCATCTGAAAATTTTCCTCCCAGAAGGAAGGGGAACTAGATCCCAAGTCTGATTCTCGAGGAGGGAGTTGTACTCCTCTTGCATGGCATATTCCCAAAAGAGATTTCCAACAGCCTCGCCATAAGACTATGGATCTGAAGACCGAACCAAGAAAATATGCCTGGAAGGAAATGGTCCAGTGGCAGTGAGTGCAATAGGAGGCTCCTCAAAATCAGATCGAGTCCTCCTAGTATCGGTTGGATCACCAACGAGATCCCCTGCATCCTGAAGAGTAGACTATGCCCACTTGGGCCTCTGCTCTGGCTCTGTAACTTCATTTGGATGCTCTGACTCTTCTGACTATACTGACTTTGAATCTGAATCATCTGATTCCTCTGAATCAGAACTCTCGTCTAAAGAAGAGTCAACATGTGCATGCTCATCATCTCGGATAGGTGGAAGAGTGAAGGTGTCTGCATGCAACTACTAAGTTACATGCAAGACACTTTCCTCGAATTGGACACTACGCTCAATGATGAGTCGGTCCGAGGAAAGATCAATAAGTCGATATCCCTTCACACTGTCAGGGTATCCAACAAAAATGCACCCAGTGCTCTGAGGATCAAGGGCCTTCCTCTTTTCAGAGGGAATCTGGGCCCATGCACGTGAACCAAAAATGTGAAAGTGGGCCACTTCTGATTTGAGGCCTCTCCAAGCCTCATAGGGGGTCTTAGCCTTGAAAGATCTATGAGGAGCTCTGTTTTGGATGTATGTTGCACAGTTAAGTGCTTTGGCCCATAGTCTCTGTGGTAGTGACTTTGCATGCAACATGCAAGATGCCATCCCCTTTAGAGATCTGTTTTTCCGCTCAACAAATCTGTTTTGTTGTGGAGTGTAGGGAATTGTATGTTGCAACTGAATCCTTGCCTCATGGCAAAGATTATGAATCTCATGATTCACATACTCTCCCCCATTATCAGTTCGGAGGACTTTGATCTTCTTTTTGGACTATGTCTCAACCAAAGCTTTAAAGTCTTTGAGGTGTTGAAAGACCTCAGGTTTTTGCCTGAGAAAGTAGATCCAAGTAAAACGTGAGAAATCATCAACAAAAATGAGAACAAACCCCTCTTTGATGATCGATGGATGCGAAAAAGGACCCATGAGGTCACTGTGGATCATATCTAAAGGTGCAGAAGCTCGCTGAGACTTTCCTTTGACGAAATTCTCTTGAGGGTGTTTTTCGAGAACACATCCCTCACATACTCCCTTGGAGAAATGGATGTCTGGTAGACCATCAACTAATCTGTGCTTGCTAAGCTATTGCATGTATCTGAAATTCAAATGTCCAAACCTTTCATGCCATATCCTACTACATTGATCAGCATGAGTAAGCACTAAAGCAAAACTAGGTTCAATCAATTCAGAAAATGTATACAATCTAGACTGATGATTTATCTCACTGGTAGCAACCTTGGAGTTGGTTTGCATGTCGTAGATGTCCACGACATTTGGTGTGAATACAACTTTCTTTCCGGTGCCAGAATTCCTCATTTCATACACAGAGAGAAGGTAGACATAAAGCTTGGGAACATGCAACACATTCTCGAAGCTTCCGTTGGTGAGTTCAATCCTTCCTTTTCCGGTGACTTCGATAGAAGAGTTGTCCCCCATCAGAATAGGAGGAACTTTGCATGCATCAAAAGAAGAATATACTGCTTCTGAGGAAACCATGTGATGTGATTCTCCTGAATCTACGATCCAAGCATCGAGAGAGGAGTTGATTGCAATCAAGGCATGGCTAGAATTGTCTTTCTTGGATTTCATATCTTCTGGCTTCTTCTTCTTTGCACCCTCAGGGATTCAATCTCCAAGGTTTTTTTGCTAAAGTATATGAGACATCAGATCTATTTGTTTTTTCATGCATGTGGATTTCTAATGGAATCCTTTGTGACAGTACGTGCATTTCTCTCCTTTTCTTCGCTTTTCTCCTTTGGATCCGAAGGCATCGGTGAAGGGTTTTTTGTACCCTTCTTTCTTTGTATGTGAATGAGATTTCCGCTTATCTTTATCTTTATATTTATGATATTTGTGGCTGCCATCATGCACAGTGAGTGGATGTGCCCTTGGGCCTTTGATTACGCCCATGTTGATGAGCTTGGTTTGCTCTTGTGTCAGGGATTCGATAAAGTCCTCAAGAGAAGGCATCTTCCAGGTGACTCCAGAGGTGAATCTGACAGTATGGAATGTAGATACGAATACCAAGAATTTGGGACCAAGCTTGGAGAGAATGGTGAGAACCATTTGTTTCTTCTCCTTCGATTTATCAATCCCGCAAGCTTTGATTTGCAACAGTAAATCCTTGAATTTTGTAAAGAAATCTTGGATATTCTCGAAGCTTTTTGGATCCAATGTGAGAAGCTCCACCTCCAGCATGTGTCCCCTCATCTCATCCTGTTTTCCAAAGAGCCTTTTCAATATGGTCCAAGCTTCATTGAGAGTCTTACAGAAAGATATATAAAAAAGGAGATCGGGAGAAATAAGACTGCAAATTGTTCCGAGTGCCTCATCCATGTGATTTAAGTACTTGGATTTTTCTATGGCTGATGTCGGATCTGTATCTGTATTCATGGTTAATCTATACAACCCTTTAGATCGTAGATGTATGGATATTTTCTCCTTCCATGCAAAATAGTTGTAAGGTGTAAGAATGAATTCTTTTTGGAATTCCATCTTTCCGATGTCTTCAATCTTTTGTACATGCAATTTTTTTTTGGTGTAGCTCTTTCTTAGCACTCCGTCAGCTCTGATACCATGTAAATGTGTTGACCTGCACAAAATAGATCTAGCTAAACAATGATACACACATTTGCAGAGAGAAATGAAAAAAAGAAGAAGGAGAGAAATAATGGAAAGAATTCTCATTAACAGTTATGAATAATGAATAATTTACAAATGATATACTCTGTATAAATCAATGAGTTTGACTTGAGGTGAACCAAGTCACCATAGTGGTGGTCTAGAGTGATCTGGACACACACCAGCAATTACGGGAGTAAACTACCACCTATTCTAGTCTTTCAGGCAGTTACGGGAGTGAACTGCCACTTACTTGAGTTAACTAGTCAACTAGTCTTCAGTTAACTAACTGAATAGAAAGTAGTGAGGAGTTAACTCAAGGAATCAAGGCTAATGCACCACTTTGGTGATGATACCAAGGCAAGGTCGAATTAGCATGGTGATGATCCCAATGTTGCATGGT
>JZKD02S0004457.1:231383-242757 GCA_000966675.3 Picea glauca
TTTCTCTCCACAATCTCGAAAGGTCCCATGAACCTAGGAGAGAGTTTAGCTCCCTTTCCAAACTTGATCGAACTCTTATGCGGTTTAACCCATAAGAAGACTCGATCACCAACCTCGTAACTATGGTCGACACAGTGCGCATCGACATAACTTTTCTGTCGATCCTACGCTTCTTTAATCCTTTGTCTTATCATTTTCATTTTTGCTTCCATTTCTTGGATTGCTTCTGGTCCCACCAGGACCCTATCCTCAAGCTGATCCCAACTCAAAGGTGTCTGACACAGTCACCCATAAAGAAACTCGAAAGGCGCCATCTTAATGGTGCTTTGGTAACTGTTGTTATAAGCAAATTCCACCAGTGGTAAGAATTCTTCCCAACACTTTTGTTGGTCCATCATGTACATGCGCAACATGTCCTCCAAGGTCTGGTTCGTTCGTTAGGCCTTCCCATCAGTCTCCAGGTGATACGCAGTACTAAAGTTAAGTTGGGTTCCCAAGGCCTCTTGGAAACTCGTCCAAAATCATCTAGTAAACATCGATCCTCGATCATATATAATCCTCTTAGGCATGTCATGCAGCCTCACAATCTCACTGATGAAAATTCTAGTTATGTCAGGTGCCTGATACGTCGTATGCACAGGAATAAAGTGAGCACTCTTCGTCAGAGTGTCTACTACTACAAAAATCAAGTCATGTCTCCTTGCCGTCAGTGGCAATCCAATAATAAAATCCATCGAAATAACCTCCCATTTCGATTCCGGAATAGAATGTGGCTATAGTAATCCTGTTGGGTGTCTATGTTCAGCCTTTACCTGCTGACATTCTAGACATCTGGCCACATAGTTGACTATGTCTGCCTTCAATCCCTTCCAGAAGAATAAGGGTTTAAGGTCTGCCCTCATCTTCGTGACTCCCCAGTGAGCCATGTAGATGTCTCTATGAGCCTCGCTTAGGATCTACATTCTCAACTCGTCATTCGGCAGTACGTAAATCCAATTTTTAAACCTCAATAAACCATCGCTATCAAACGAAAATCCTTCAAATCTAGGTACCATCATTTTGTTTTGTCCGATAAAACCCTCGACCTCTTTGTACCAATCATCGTGACGCTGTAAAGTTAGAATCTTTTCACGTAGATTTGTATGAAGAGGCAACACCGAAAATATGCGTGGTCTCCGACTCAATGCATCTGCCACTCGTTTCACTATTCCTTTTATGTAAGTAATCTCGAAGTCGTACTCGCTAACCAATTCCGACTAACATCGTTTTCGTGCGTTTAGGCCGCTTTGCATAAAGATGTGTTGTAGTCCACAGTGGTCAGTCTTTAGTTCGAATTTTCATCCAACAAGGTAGTGTCTCCAAACCTTTAAGGCATATACGATGGCTAACAACTCCAAATCGTGCGTCACGTAGTTCTCCTCATGCCTTCTCAGTTTCCTCGAGATGTAAGTGATCACTCGTCTGTCTTGCATCAAGACTCCGCCTAATCCTTCCTTGGATGCGTCAATTCCTACCAAGAAGTTTGCGTCCATGTTAGGGACCTTTAGTATCGATGTTGATGTCAACAACTCCTTGAGCCTCCAAAATGGTTCCACGCATTTCTCGGTCCAAACAAACTTCATGTTTTTCTTCTTCAATTTCGTGATCAGATTTGCTATCTTTGAAAATCCCTCGATGAATCGTCGATAGTATCTTGCTAAACCCATGAAGATACAAACTTCTGGGATATTCATCGGCGCAGGCCATTCCATAATAGCCTCAACCTTTGTTGGATCCATGACGATCCCTTCGCCAGAGATGACATGTCCTAAGTAGTGAATCTTCAATTGATAAAATGAGCATTTGGAAAACTTCCCATATAATTTGTGCTCTCGTAGACACTGTAGTACCAAGCACAAGTGCTCGTCATGCTCCTTCATCATCCGAGAGTAAATCAAAATATTGTCAATGAATACTTGGAAGAACTTATCCAAGTACTTGCGGAACACCCCGTTCATCAAACTCATAAATACCCTTGGGGCATTTGTCAGTCCAAATGGTGAAACAGTAAACTCATAATGTCCAAACCTTGTCTTAAAGGCAGTATCAGAGACATCATCTTCCTTAATCCATAACTGGTGGTACCCTGATCGCAAATCAATCTTTAAGAACACCATCACACCCTTCATTTGATCGAATAGATCATCAATCCTTGAAAATGAATATTGATTCTTGATCATGTCCTTGTTCAATTGATGGTAGTCAATGCAAAGCCTCCACGACCCATCCTTCTTTCGTATGAAAATAACAGGCGCACCCCACGGTGACACACTTGGACATATCAGTCCCAGGTCCAGCAATTCCTTTAGTTGCATTCTCAACTCCTGTAACTCCAGGGTTGACATCCGATAAGGTGTTCTCGCTATCAATTCAGTCCCCGGTTTTAGGTCTATGGTAAACTCCAATTCCCTCTCTGGCGACATCCCAGGTAACTCCTCCGAAAACACATCTGCAAACTCTCTCACCACTGGAAGGTGTTATAGACCTTCCTCTACTCCCTTCTTGTTTAACACAAGGATCACATAAATCTTGCACCCTTTGTGCATGCTCTTCTGAAGCTGCAAGGAAGAGATGAACCTCAGGGAAAATCCCTGGTTCCGACCTACAATCACATGTCTTTGTCCCTCATCATCGACCAAGCTCAACCATTTTGTCTTGCAGTTGAGTATTGCCTCATGCGATTCCAGCCAGTCCATACCGATCACGATGTCATAAGATCCTAAGATCATGACGTACAGGTTGGCCCTGGTGACAAACTCTCCCAGGTTAAGGATACAACCCATAACCTTTCCTCCAACCTTTTGTTTGGCTCCTGAGGCCATCTCTATGAAGCTAAAATCATCCATTCGACTGTGTTTACCTTAATCCTTTTTAGCGTTGCACCAGAAATGAAACTCTCGGTAGCACCGTGATCTATCAAAATACTAAGGGTCTGGTTAGTGATGGTACCTGTCGTCTCAAGCACAATCGACTAATGCTCTTCCTGGCGGTTATTCACCACTATATGAATCTGATGGGCCTTGCCCATATCTCCCACGTTAGTGGGTCCAGCTGATCCGGACTCTCTGGTCCTCTCAACAGGGAAGTCACATTGGTAGTGTGGCTCCCCACATGTCCAACACCCCTTCTTCATCCCAGTAGTCCTGGTACCCGAAGTAGAAGATGACGGCCCATCGACCTGGAATCCTGGTCTGTTCTACTGAGCAGGCCTAAACTGTTGTTGTTGCAGTCGACGTTGTTGCTGATGCTATGGTCCTTGATAAGGTGTCTGTTGCTGAGGCATCGTTCACCAAGGTGTAGTGAAAGTGGATCCCCTATGGAAGCCATGATACCCTGGTGTATGTCTGGCTGGTGTTTGATCCTGCTGTGCACCAGATGACACCTTCTCTGCTGGTCTTGCTGGAGTCCTGGTCTGACCCCCATTGATAATCTCCTCCTTTGCTATGAGGGCCTTCTGGACGACATCATGCAAGGTTTGAGGCATCAAAATCCTAACCTTGGCACATATGTTTCCATTAAAGCTGAACATGAACCTGTTGACCTTAAGTTTCCCAGTGTTAAGATGCGGAGCATACCAAGGCAACTCCATAAAACGGGCCTCGTACTCGGGCACCGTACGACCGCCCTGTCATAAGGCGTTGAACTAGTTGAGCTGATGCTCAATGCATTCCTCAAATAGGTATCTCTCTCGGAACCGTTCCTCAAACATTTCCCATGAAACATCTTCAACGACCATGTTCAGCTGCGGTAGGAGCGTCTTCCACCATAGAAGAGTGCTTCCTTTCAGTTGGAAGACCGCCATGAGGACCTTCATGTTGGAGGTATAATCGCGAAGTGAAAATCAAATTGCCATATTATCCAACAATGCCTTGACGCTTGCACTGTCCGGCGCACCAAAGAACTCAAAAATTTTGACCTTCTCGAGCTCCCGGTGAATGCTACCAATACTAACCGGTGCGCATGGTGGACCCTCAGGGGGTGCCAACGCTCTGGCCTCATCTCTATCCAAATGGTTGATCAGTGCCTCAGACATGCGATGAAAAGATCTCATCATTTCGACCACATCACCAACTGCTATCAAATCCTGTGCGACAACCTATTCGTCTCCCTGGGGGTTACATCCCTCAGGCATGGATGCTATTGGAGGCATCGCGCCTCCTCCCCTAGCACTCCGTCGTCTGCCTCTGCGGTGTCCTCTAACCATGATTACCTGCACGCATACAAGTCAACTCAATTAGAAACATTATAATCAAATCATATCAATGAAATCCATAGCGATCCCTAGTTGTGGGTTGAACCTGCTCTAATACCATATGTAACGACCCCTTCGTTACGACAACAAGCAAAGTAGTTTTTTTTTTTTCATTTTTTTTCTCAGGAGTTAAGAGGCAAGAAGGCAATGACAACAACAGTTTAATCGCACCACTGATGATGAACGCTAGCACGCAGTCCAGGAAACAAGTTACTATGACACCACACACCCGCTCAAGACAATTGGAAAACATGCGCAAAATAACAAGGAGGACGACTACCCTTCCAACGCCAACACGACCATGCCTACAAGCTAAGGGACAACACCCCCATCCCGACATCATGGAATAGACGAACAAATACTAGAACCTCAAGGCGCGCAGACCTAACACCTGAAGGCGTTCGACCCTTGTGCCAAGAGAAACATGCACACTCGTCATCATTCACACAAAAGAACCTACTCCAGCCAAGATCTCATTCGCCGCTATCCCTAGGGTGGACCATGATCCCCTCATCAGGAATCATGTCGTTCCCCGGGTGATAGATACGTCAATAACCTTGCCGCAAAACAAAAGGGACCAAGATTCAATAAAACTCCAATGAGCGAGGAACCAAATACTGATTGAGAGACTATACCTACCCCACACAAAGGTTGACGAGACACAAGAGGATGAAGACAAGGGGTGACGCCAGCCCACACAACATCATCCCCGCTCCCACCAATCACCCAGTCTAACCGGTCTATGATTACATTCAATTTTTACAAGGGTTCCATTCTAACGGGGCACGTCAAGTTACAATTAGACAATAATGCATCCGCTAAATAAACGTTAATACAATTAATTTTGCAAATCTAAGTGGTCAATACTAAAACCATAATTATAAATGCCCTCTATCCTTAATTAAAATTCAATCCWGCGARTCTAAAATTTGCAATCCATTCCTTACTTACCAATCAAATTTTAATCTTTAACACAACCTAATCGRTCAAGTCTATGTTAATCCAAATTCTCCACCCAACTAGACATTAACTTAAATAACAACATTTACAATCTTAAAGTATAATTCTATCATTATAACACTTATGAACAATTAAATCTCAGCATGTAGTCTAGTTATATTGACCAAACTAACAATACTATATGTCTAATAATATTAAAAGGAAACTACTAATTATTAGCAGGGCTGGAGCAATTTATCGAGGAAATTAACATAGCGGTTACTTAACAATTAATATAGAAATAACAAGGAAATTACATGACCATTAACATGACAATTAAAAACGAACTAACAAGGTAGTTTACTTGACTGTTGTCATAACAAGTAATACAACAATAGCAAGGAATTTAAGGTGTTAGTTAACATTTAACTCGTTGTGTCATTTAATCCAAAGAATGAATCTGCTGGCCATTTACATTCTTGTAGCAATTGTTCTCGCAATTAATATGACCATTACATAACAATGAATCTAGCAATAACAAGGCATTTAACTCACTGTTATCCATTTTATTTGCTGGCAAAAATCAACGCATTTTATGCAACCATTACATAGCAATGAATCTAGCAATAGTAAGGCATTTAACTAACTGTTATCCATTTAATTTGCTGTGGAAAAATTAGCAAAAACGTAGTGCCCACATGGTGGCCTATCATGCCCAGTCGACAACAGCTCAACAATTAAAGGCAAACATATCCAATTAACATCAATGCAGTCCATCACTCAAGGGCAAATGCAGTCACAGTTTGAAGATGAAATCATGGTCATTACTGCAAGTCAATTATGAATTGAATAGAAAAAAAATGGGTGGGCGAATTCAACATGCACATAATGAATTTTTATTTACCAAAACCGTGGTCATTCCGACAAGTGAATTTAAGATTTAAAAGGTTAAATTCGTGGGTGATTTCTACAACAACTTAGTCCATCGTTGGAAAGTAAAAACGTGGGCATTTAAAACGACAATTTTAGTCTCATTTGAAAGAAAAAACATGGGCATTTAAAACAAGAATATTTGGAAACATTTAAAAGAAAAAACGTTTTTCCGTTTCCAGGATACCAATACCAAATACAAACATGAATCAATTCGTTTTTCCATTGCCTGAATACCAATACAAAATGCAGTCATGAATCAATTTGTTTTTCCATTGCCAGAATACAAATACAAAATGCAGACATGAATCAATTCATTTTTCCATTGCCAGAATACCAATACAAAATGCAGACATGAATCAATTCGTTTTTCCATTGCTAGAATACAAATACAAAATGCAGACATGAATCAATTCATTTTTCCAATGCCAGAATACCAATACAAAATGCAGACATGAATCAATTTGTTTTTCCATTGCTAGAATACCAATACAAATTGCAGACAACAGTAAGAGAATCGAAAGGATCCAATTATCCAAGGACAACAACAAAGGTAGACGACTGATAGGTTCGTCCTTTGCTCATCATCCTCGCACAGAAAGACAGGGCGTTGAGATCCATAGGTCTATTAATGTCGAAGCGATGACCATAGATCAGGCTCCTGGCCGACTGCCCATGCGAAGACTGATGAGCTAGGGATGATAGGAAAAACCACCACAATGGTCACAATCAAACACCACAAGGAGGTCAAGACATGCAGGGAAACGAAGGCCATGGGAGTCAATCAATCATTGATCTAGGCTATGAAAGAAATTCAGTTATCAATCTAGAAAATCAGTTTACTTACTCCATTAAACATGCAGATCCAAGCATAAATCCTACAACAATCTACCATACAAAAATGAAGAGAGCGTACCATTTTCTGATCGCCTGCTTTGAGTGACATCTCGCGCACTCTGTGCAACTCCCACTTGCCAACCGTCGAGACTTCCCCGGTCCCTCCCAGCCAATTCTAGGGGTCCTCTTCTTCCCCTTAGCCCTCCGAGCCACAAAGGGACCACACACACTATTCAGAGATTCATCTAGCTCCCACCTCGCCTCGCAAGGTTGAGCTACCACTCCTCACCGAGCTAGGTATCCCAACTCCCACAAGCTAAGTCATTCAAGTAGATATTTCTGCAGCATAACATTACACAAACAGAAGAGATCCTTCATCCTTCTCCTCCCTTCATTATATAGAGTTTCGAAGTCCCTTACTTTCCTAAAATGTCATTTAATTAAGTTTTTAAAAATTAAATCCTAAAAATTCAACCACGTACAAGTGTCACCCATCCCCTTCATTCCTCCACAAATTAATTTCTTTAATTAATTAAATTCCCTTATTTCCCTCACCCACCTAAAGTCACTCCTAGAATCGCTCCTAGGTGTCCCCAAATTCTCTTACAGGTTTTAAGGACTTTCCCCATTATCAATTTGCTAGTTCAGTTTTAAATTAGAAAGTTCTTAATGGTAGATACCTTACTAAGTTTGACTTTCTGCTTTTTCCTTTGGGTTTCCCTTTTCTTCTTATGTTTCCCTCTTTTCCTAGTTTCCTAAATATTTTAGATTTCCCTCTTTCCCCTCTTCATTTAGGACTCAAATTGGCAAGTGTAGAAATTAACCCCCTTTTTCCTTTTCCCCTTTTTAGTTAATAATTTTAAATTATCATAAATAATAAAACAATTATTTCCCTCTTTTTTTTTAAATTTTACCCTAACATATTTTTATGAATCATTTAAATAGATTACGCCCTTATTATTACAAGATTTAACAAAGAGTATAATTATTATTTATGTTTTTTTTTTTTTTAAATAGATAGATAAAATTTTACCACTAGCATAGTTTAGACTTAGACCTTAAATTTTCGTACTGGGCGACATTTTATTAGAGAATTTGTTTTTTAAAAATTCTTAACACGTTATTCGTCCTAAGGCCATCTAGGTTCATTCATTTGTCATCAAAAACACGACGTGCCCTTCAAGACGCACTAGGTGCTCCAAGGGTGCCACTCGCCTTAATTTGTTTCCCTTGCACGACGTTCCCTTTAGGACGCACTACGTGCTTCAAGGGTGCCACTCACCTCTTTCCATTTTTCTTGCACGACGCGCCCTTTAGGTTGCACCATGTGCTCCAAGGGTGCCACTCGCCTCTTGCCTGACGTGGTAGACATAAAAACCCCTTGGAGTCAATACTCCGCCAGGTGAACTTGTGGGAGACTAAGGGCCTCTAAGGAATAAGGACCCTGCATTATTGTGCGCCCCTTAGAATCATCGTGAGCGACTGTCGTAGTCTTCTCTCACAGCATCGTGGGTCCTCTCGAACTAGGTAAACGTTAACGTAAATTTTGAGCCACAGCGGGAGTGCTCGTAGGTCATGGCAGAGATGTTGTCTACACCTCTCCCTTTACTCCACATGTGAGTTTGGTCGGCAAGCTATCGTCAGCCTGCATCATCAACAAATCATGTCAGAATATATACATATCATATAATCTAATCAAATGCACTAATATCACAGTAAAACAATCAAACCCCAATGGTACACTCCCTAACTCGATCCGAAGTCCAAGGGGTTCCATCGATGCCTCTGCATCCTTGAGGTCCAAAATCCTACACACTAAGTAAAACCGAGTCAATAGCACCTATCTATGTCAATGTAGTAAAACAACATGTCATCAACCCATAACGCATCATAATCAAAATCAAATGTTTTAATAGCATAATAATCCGGATCACTTGCGAGCAAATGTCCTCAAAGAATAAGTTCACTCAATTCGCCAGAGCGGGATGTTACACGTATATGCACATTTTGGCTTCCGTAAATGTGCATATATAGAAGCCAAAATGCACATATACAGAAGCTCTCTTCCGTTTATGCGCATTTTGGCTTCCGTATATGTGCATTTTTCCCTTTCGTAAATGTGCATATACGAAATCCAAAATGCGCATATACGAAAGAGAGCTTTCGTATATGCGCATTTTTTCTTCCGTATATGCGCATTTACGGAAGCCAAAATGTGCATATATGGAAGCTCTCTTATGGAAGAGAGTTTTCGTATATGCGCATAATAGAGCTTCCGTATATGCACATTTTGGATTCAAGAGAGCTTCCGTATATGGATTTTGGCTTTCATAAATGTGCATATGCAGAAGCCAAAATGTACATATACAGAAGATATCTTCCGTATATGCGGATTTACGGAAGCCAAAATGCACATTTACGAAAGCCAAAATGTGCATATCTCTCTTCCGTATATGCACATTTTGGCTTCCGTAAATGTGTATCTCTCTTCTGTATCAATTTATGCACCAAGAATGGTTGCAAGAAACCACACTTTCTATCTTGATCCAAAAATTGCAATAGGATCCTCAAGCTGCTTTGGGGTACTCTTTGCACAAATAATATCACACAGAATATGATGGTGGGGGTAGATCCCACCTTAATGATGCTTCTCTTTTAGGGGGGCGGATCGTTAAGGCAGATACTTAGTATATATATCAATATATATACTCGTATTATATTCACAGAGGTAGCGATGGAATCCCTTAAAGGGAAAGGATTCTGTGTTTTTGAAGAACAATTCACATACATAAGTACCCACATTTGAACTCACCTCA
This sequence comes from Picea glauca, assembly GCA_000966675.3. NCBI lineage: Eukaryota > Viridiplantae > Streptophyta > Pinopsida > Pinales > Pinaceae > Picea > Picea glauca. The sequence continues at coordinate 241,197 of JZKD02S0004457.1, forward strand.
GTATGTGAATCTTCTTGAATTGGTTGTTTCTTTCTCCCGGGTGAAATTTTGCTTCAGATGGTTTTCACCTTTCCTTCGACAGGAGATTATTTGTTGTCGTCTCCCCCCTTGCAAAATTTCTTGCACCCTACTAAATATTGTGGGGTAATTGATGGATACCATGTGGGCCACAAAAAATCCTTCTAGGTCAAAGCCTCCAATTACCTCCACTTCTTTCTTAATAAGGATTCAAAGAGTCCAACCATTTCAATGAGCTCTTGACGATAATCCAGAAATTTTGAGTTGCATAGTGATAAATTTCCTCTTTCTTTTATGTCGAAGAATAGGGACCATGTATTGCATTGTCTACATAGCTCATGCACCAAAACTCGGTCACACATGAATCAGGGAAGAAGCAGTAAAGCCTTATGGGTAAAATCACGAAGTTGGGTAACACTTTTGTGAGAATCAGGTTTCCAAAATTCATACTGACGTTGTTTTGGCCGAACTAATAATTCTTTCGGTCGAAAGGCACATCTTTTCAACCGAAATATTTTCTGGCTGGACCATTGGATGTCAAATCAAACGGTACTGGGACGATGGCCTCAACTGTCATGTATCATATTAGGGAGTCCTTCATAAAGAGGGATCATGCCATGGTTTCTAGGTGTTGTTCATGGTGCTCTATCTCAAGAAGGTTAAATAAGGATTAATACCATTGTGTCTAACCTAACCATTCTTATACCCTTTCTCTCTCTCCCTCCAAACCTCTCTCTCTCACTCACTTACTCTCCCTCTCCCTTTATCTTCTCCTCTCTCTCTCTAACCTCTCCCTCTCTCTCTATCACTTACTCACTTTCTATCTCCCCCTCTCCCTCTCCCTACCCCCCCTCTACCTCTTGTTCATTCTCTCCCTCATTCCCTTTGTCTCTCCCCACCTATTTCCCCATCTATCTATTTTCCTCTCTCTCTCACTTCGTATATTTCTCTCTCTCCCCTTCCTATATATACTGACACATATACCTAGTATATGTCGATATATATACTAGGTATATGTGTCAGTATATATATCAATATATATAATCAATATATATACCAGTACATATACTAAGTATATATGCTAATCCTTTATACTAATGCAGAAGTATGCTCATAGGAACCGAGCTTGCCAAGTTCACAGAGGTAGTGATGGAATCCCTTAAAGGGAAAGGATTCTGTATGTTTGAAGAACAATTCACATACTGAGTATATATACTAACACATATACCTAGTAGATATATTGACATATACTAGGTATATGTGTCGGTATATATACTCAGTATATATATCGGTATATATACTCAGTATATATATATCAGTATATATACTAGATATATATATCGACATATATACCTAGTATATATACAAGTATATATACCGACATATATACCTAGTATATATACAAGTATATATATCGACATATATACCTAGTATATATACCGTTATATATACTGAGTATATATATCGCTATATATACCGACACATATACTGAGTATATGTTGATATATATACTAGGTTTATGTGTCGGTATCTATACTCAGTA
>JZKD02S0004457.1:284053-303585 GCA_000966675.3 Picea glauca
TCTATGCTTTTTCTTGCATGCATGACTTAGGCAAGCTCTTGACCTGTGCTTGTATTTCTTATGTCATAAGGAAACTCGTGGGTCAATCCTAGAGATCTGTTGTGTTCTTTCCTCCTCTCCTCTAGTTGAACTCTTACTGTCCCTTTTGAAAAACCTCCATAGTTCCATGCATTGGGGTCGTTGGTTGATCAACTACCAACCCCTTCTCATTAACTGAATTGTCTTGTTATCTGGGCTAAGAGAAAATAATCTGAATGTTTCCAATTAATATTTCTGCAAGGTGGATTGGGGTCCTTTAACTTAATAGAACCTCCCTTCATTCCTCTAGTGATATCATGGCTAGTAATTTAAGGCTTCACCCATCAATCAACTATCAGAGTTTAAAATTAAACAATAATACATTTACAATATTTGCAAGCCATTTCATGGAAATCATAAATTATTGTTAATTATAGTCTGAGGAAACAAGGGTTTTACAATCCCCTCTCCCTTAAAGGAACACTGTCCTCGATTTTATTTTCAATAACACCTACCATGACTTCATCTTTCAGCTGCTTCAACATCATTTTTCTCTTCTTGGTCTAGTCCTTTCCCAGAATCTTAGCATTTAACACATTCCTACAACAATTTTCAACAACAAGCATATTAGTATAATTCATTTCATGCAAAACATTTTATTTTTGTTTAAATTCAAGTGGAAATATTCATATTTTGGCACAATTCTTATATGTTCAGTTTATGGATCTATATCCATATGGTTGCCTCATTAACTTGGCTCACTGCTTTTCTTGACATACCCATTGTGTTCATGATATAAATCAACATAGTACAAAAAATATTGGAGTCTCCTCTTCCTTCGGGTCACTCACCCTCCATGTTTAGGCTCAAGCATCCCCTTCTTTGTTATGCAGTCCCTCAGGTGATCCATCTTTCTTTTCTAGGGCTTTCGTGCACACGAATAATTTTTAATACCTCTCTGAGTCTTACAGCTAAGTCGTCCATCACACTTCATCTGTTGAAATCGTCCCTTCAACATGTGTCACAACAATACATCATTCTATGGGGATCATGGCTTACCACAGAGTTCTCATGCCACAACAATAACATGTTACCATGATTTCCAGCTTGACAGTCATCTTCTATCCCTTCATATAGATATTTTATCTCACTTGTATCAGATGTATACATTAATACATGAGATACTATAATCAATTTATCAAAATTTTCAATTCTGTTATCCACATATTTCTAATTCCACATTTTCATTTTCAAGTCTATTCAGCATAGAACTAGACTCACAAGTATGCTATCTCTTTCTCATAAGAGTTTTTCTATTTTATAATTAGCAGACATTGGTCTTCTTTGTCGACTTACAACAATGCCACATCCAATACCCTTCTTCCTCCAATTTCCTCTTCAATCAACCAACAAATTGTTAGTTCTCATGATCATTATATTTTCATGTTAGACTTGTAGTGGTTCACAAACAATTTCAAAGTTTTTCATACTAACAATCAAGTTCATTTATTCAAAAAGGAAATACCATTCTTTTCAAAATACAATCAAACATCAAAATGAATCTAATCAATGTGCCAACATCCATGGCCACATTCACACACAATGCACCCTTATATTGGTTTTTTGATTATTACTTTTCATATTAGGCACTTTGCCTTGGTGGGTTGAAACTCAACCAACCTTTTACCACATGGTTTATTTATACACATTTATTATTACAACAAGACTGTGTTTTCCTACTTTAGTTGGTCATGACCTCAAATCAACATACATGAAACTAAAAGTTTCACATGAATGCATTCAAGCATTCTTTCTTAATTGGTAACTAGGGTGCCAACATCCATGGCCACCCAATTTCACGCTTTACCATGCTACAACTTTGATAGAGTATTGGAAGGTCCTCCTTCCATAATGGGTAGTCCATTACTTACCCTCTCATTCAAACATGCATTTCTTAATGCATTACATCATCTTGGTATCATTGAACACTTTTGTTACCAATCACTCCTTGATTGGGCAATGTATTCATGACATATATTTGTTCAGGTATTTTTCCAGGGATTATATCATTCTCGGTTGTCATAGGTTTACAGATCCATTATGCAAGTTCTTCTCCCTGAATCATACCCTACTTGGGCATCAATGACATACAACAACCATTCATATCACATGCATGCCATCAAAACATAGACTATTTTAGAAGGGGTTATTACCCAAACCCCTTTTACCTCTCATGCCACATGGGCATGAAATATTTATACATGTTCTGGTTTTGAACACCTTCTTTGATAGTACATCTTCAATGGTGCTCCCCAGGGACTTCTAAAATCTCTTTCACAGTTTTCTTTTATCAACAACCTTCTTACATTCACCTCTGTGTGAGGTTGTTTACTATTGGAAATTGTCCTTCCCTAACCATTCCAATATTTTCTACACATGACATACATCACCAAATTCACATTTCACATCACCTGTCATGTAAAATCAAATGCATGTACCATAACATTTATTTCAGTAAAACATTTTCATAAATGCCTTATTATATTTATATGCACTACATCACATTGTCCTTAATGTTTTCATGAGTGCAACCACAATCAAATTTCAGTTGCATCTCTCAACATTCTCATGCCAAAATATCTACCTTCATCAACATATCAATTTATTATCCCAAAGAGGTGTAATAGACAACAATAAATGAGTTAAGGGTTCTCCCATCAAGAAACTTTTAGCCTATCCGAATTAATTTCAAGGCCTCATTTCCTTCACACAATATAACTTAACCAAAATCATTCATTTAAACACATTCAATATTGTATCTTTTATTTACTAGCTGTACTTATTTTCACAGTTGTCCTTTTACGCATACAACTCTATCTCATTATTCATAGTTTCATAGTGAGAGGTGTATTAATCCCTTTCTCCTTCTTTGCTTCTACCATCTATCCCTTTTGATATTTTCTTGCTTGATTCCTTTGACAGTTTCAATCAAGTTTCATCTTGACTTTCTCAGTTAAATAAACATTGTCACGATATCAAGGCTCACTCATAATTTAATTATGAACCAATTCCTTTTGCACTTTTCCCAACCAAAAATCAGATTGGTCACCATTCGTTTGCATGTCTCATTCACATGCTATATAATTTAAAATGTAATCTAGGATTCTTATATAAATAGGTTTTTCAACATGTTGTTCAATTCTTAGCAGTCATTAAGGTTATAACTCTGTTCTCCTGGAAGATCTCTTTACACAATTCCTCCACAAAAACTTCTTCAACATGCAACTCTCTTGTTTCATATCCAAACGGTCTGACATGACCACAATTATTGAGTTACCCTCATATTTTTCATCTCATATTATTACCTAATATTCCATGAGGAATTATCATTATGCATTTTTATTATGCATGTATATTGTGCACTCACACATGCACATTTATCCCATCAATTTGCATTCATTGTACTTTAATCACATGCCTTAACATGCACGTTGGTGTGCACCACAAGAACACTATTGTTTCATTTCCTTATCTATTGGAAATTAATTTGTTCATGATTTATCATGACCATTCATATGCAGTCTTTAAAAGCATACTCATGTTGCCTTTTATAATGTCAATAGAGCCTCCCTGTTCCTTTGATCTCTCATCAATTTATGCAAACTTTTTATGAGGAATGGAGTACATTCCCCTCAAGCTATTATTTGATCGATACAAATCAAACCCTTCCAACATAGGGCAGTGATACATCCATGGAATTATTTAAATATTGTCAAGTTCAAATCCTGCCTCATGTTTCACTTATTCAAACATTCATTTCATACTTTTAAGCATGTATATGTATATTTACATATATGCAGGTGCATCACTACACCTTTTTTAAACTCATTCATTCATATTGATTTAACATTATCTAGTTTTGATGAGACTTTACAGTCACTTACACAACCAATATCATCAATAAAATCATAATTATAGTGTCCTCATTACAATATAGTAGCTAGCAAAAGGGGTCACTTGTTGATCTTTTCTCTCTTAACATTTCATCTTAGAATTTCCTACTTTCCTAAGTTATCATTTTAACAAAATACTCAGACCCTTCATCATAGGGTCGTCCATGCAACCATGGTATTAGTCAGTCCAGGAAAACATACTCCTTGACTTACTACCCTCTTACTTAGGAAGTATTGTCATGCTTTCAATCATATAAGTATATATACATATGTATTATGTGATAACGATGAAGAGAGGAATCCAATGGATAGGTATCAAATAATGGGGTAGACAGGAACCATATATTTTTTTAAACTCATGCAAAGTTATACTCCGATCTGAATAATACTGCAATGTCAAAATAACCAAATTCTTAGCAGGAAAAATGTGTAGTAATTTCAGAACCATAATGTAGGAGGCCAGGTTGCACTACAATATATCTTGTTTGTTCCTTTTATGTTATGTTTCCATGCCAAGGGTTAGGGTTTTAGGGTTCCTATAAACAAGGGTTTTCCCTGTGTTATATCTCTCTGATATACATGCAAGGTCGAACAATATTACTCATCCCAATATCTTAGGGAACCAACTAAGGAGGCTAGACCATACCCTTAGTCGTACTACTTGATTACCTGAGTATTGGAGAGTAACTTCCTATGTGTTGTTCTTGGTTACATTATAGCTATCAAGCAACCGATCGGTTCATCTATAGAGGGTTTTAGGATACCCAAGCGAGTCCATATACAAGTGATGCCTGATTCACTACCACTCGAAGGGGTGCCAATATGGGTTACAAGGGTTTCCAACAATGTGAGATTAAATACCTCTTTTAGTTCCTACGTGTATGCTTCTTTGACCGAAAATTTATGTGTTGAACAATAGATCACTGTATTTTTAAGACGTCGGAACACGTCTCTACCTTGAAAAAAATCAACCCATAATTCCAGCCAAGGAAAGTGCTCTGATACCACTTGTTAAGTACCAGATCTATTATAATACCAAGAAAACATAAATACTATAGAGAATAACAACATAATGACAAATTATAAGGAACCACAACACCAAAATAATACCATTATGATAGGAAACAATGCTCACTTGCCTCTTCAAGGGGGAAATATCCAACAGAGCTATGCTCTATTACAATAATTATCAAGAGAAGAACCTCTCATACCTCCTACTTGTATTTATACTAATTCTATCTTTTAAAGAACATTCTAGAGGAAGATCTTTCTAGAAGAGAAAACTTCCATTAGGTCTTCTTCAATTGACTTGTTCACATTTATTAATTAGGCCTTATTAACTAATGATGGCCTTTATTACATGGAAAATATATTATTCTACCTACATGAGAGGTTAGGGGGTTAGGTCCATAACACAGATCGACTGTCTCCATGAGATAGAAAGCTTTATCTTTTCCTTTCCTGAAATTCTGAATAATCGATAGGAGTTGTAGGTCATGTCTCAGTATTGAGTAGGAACTCCAAACATGCCTTCCCCCTTCCGAATATCCCCCTGGTTTCCCAAGGTGCCTCTATTGAAGAAGGATCTAACATATCCTTTTGACATTTGCAAAAATTCCATGGAAGGGGCGCTTGTATACCACTGAAGAAAAGGGAGGGATAGATGGAATTCGTGATTCTCACTTACATCTTCTTGTTGCTGTCATTTTGGGAAAAACACGTGACAGTTCACCCTGGCACAACCTCTAAAGTATGATGAGCAGATCATCATCAAAATTGGTTGAGATGGTCATTTTTGACTTACATCGTAAGTATCCTATTATCAATGTATTTGTAATTAAACATCCAATTTGATCAGCACAACAAAACACGACAAAATCCTTTTCGACAGGGACATTGCCACTACAATGGCACTTGTTTAGTTGGTTTTTTTGAATTCTTTCTCCTTACATGGTTTTTTTTTATTCTTTCTTCTTAAGTGTTTACAATTGTTTTTTCTTTTGGTCAAAACATATGTGTAGGTTTTGGGTGATATATATATGTATTTCTCTTGATTACATTTTGAGATTAATATGTATTTTTTTTCAAAGAATTAAAAAGGAAAAATGTCTCCATATTATTTGTGGACTTTTGAAATTGTAGAAAAAAAATCCTTTGTTTGACTTCTCCCTACATATTACTTTTATACTAAGAATTAAGTTTAAGTTTATACAGCTAATACTTTTATTCAAGATATAATACAACATATTTTTATAAGTGATTGTAGCTCAATTAGTTGAGATGGGGAGTTTTCTCCTCCCCGACATGGGGGGATTACTCTAGACATAGTGAGATTCACAATGTTTAGTAAAGCAATCTTATTTCAAGAATGGAATTACACAAACTTTAACCATTGAAATGTAAATAAACTATACAATTCCAACTTACTAAAAAAAAATTATTAGTTTTAATGAAATCACATTTTTTAAAATTAGTTTTAATTTTAGTTACAAAATTTTCACAGATAACAATATGATTAAATCTACCAATTTTTTTTTATATCTATCATATTAAATATTAAAAAAATATTAATATTAATAAAGTCCCAATTTTTTAAAATTATTAAATCTTAATTTATATTATAAAATTTGCATGTATAATGAACTAAATACTATCATTAAATTTACTCTATCAATAAATACTCATAATGAAAATAAAAATATGAAAAAAAATAAAATTAAAAGAATATTAAAAATCCAAACAAAAACTCAAAACACAATATAAAGGAAAAATGCTATACAAATAAATTTGAAAGAATATAAAGAATGCCGAGACAAAAAGAAAAATAAGTAAATAAATATGACAAAACACAAAATGAATTTAATTTAAAACATATATTAAATAATCTAATACAATGAAATGGAAAAAAATAAATTAAATGAATAGTCAATTTTATTTTTCGTTGTATAATTGTGAAAAAACATAAAATTATTTTAATTTAAAAAAAGAAGAGAAAAGTAAATGAATAATCAGTTTTATTTTTTATTATTTTATTTATGAATAATATGAAGGATAATTACGCCGAAAGGCGTATACCTATTGGAGATGGGCACAATTAATCACCTTTTAATTTAAAATTCTAATATGATGGCTAACAATTGAAGATGTTGACATATTCTTAGTCGTCTTCCCAAATCAATGAATGTGATTTACTCTTTATAACTTCCTTGTATTTTTGAATGCATCACTTAACCTGTTTACTTTTTAACATTTACCTAATCATATTAAGAAATTATTGTACCACCATATGATTGCCACGTTTAACTGATTAACCTTTAGAATTACCACATTTAAAATTAACTTTTAGATTTCCTCAACTCTATGTGCATTTCAGCTGTCCAGGAAGAAGCTTTCGCATTGCCTTTCGACGTTCCCCAACCACTTTGATGCTGTGCTAATTTAATTTTAATCATGTTTGAATTGCATTATAAAGGAAAGTCATGTTTATGAATTTTGAAATTAATCAAGTTCTATTGACTCAATTTGGTGATCTACCCTTTTCTCTGGTGTAATCGCATTTGAGATTTAAGGGTGGACAATGTAACGGATATGCCTCTACATGTAAATCAACAACCATAGAAGAATGGATGAAGGTAATGCCAATAAGTATATGGAAAACAAGGGGATTTTAAACATTAATAAAAGATATATAACGGAAGTACTTGGAGCTCTATAAGTTCAAATTTAAATTTTCCAACCACGACCGTGGAAACATTAGAGCAATAATATTTCTTCAACCTCTAGAAAGGAGGGAGGGGTTTCTATGCTTTTGGAGCTAATGGAGTTCAATTTTTTTTTTGTAAAGTAATATTTAACTAAAAATGTTTTCCATGAACCAATGGGCTAGTGTGGCTCATTGGACATAAGGAATTTGAAATGGTATACCTTAGTGTTATTTCTTAAAAGCAAGCTTTAATCATTGATTTTGTGTCACATATATTTAAGTATGTGTTTGTGTTACATATATTTAAGTATATGTTTTATTTTAAGTTTATATGATGTGATCCTTTGGAGCTTGTAAGGGTCATTGACATTCTAATGTGTAATATATTATATTGTTATTAATTTTTTAATATTTTTTTATTATTAAATTTTTAATAATTTTTAATTTATATGTATATTTTATATATTTTTTAGTGCTTATAATGATGTTAATTTTTTAGATTTTTTTTCATTATTTTTTTAATCATTGTTTTTGTTAATAGTATTTTTTTATTTATTTTTCTAAGTTAACATGTATTTATTCTCTTTTTATCTACCTTCACATTAGTATTTATTTTCAACTTTTTCTTTTTTAATTTTTTTTTCATTTTAATTATGAACCTAGATTTAGATTTAAAATATCAATTTTAAAAATTCAAATGTAGCATTTCTGAAATTTTGATGGATAACATTGTAAACCATAGAAGTATAGTTAGTGATGGAATATATTGTTAAGGCACTCTATTATGTGAAGTCACTAGTTTGAAACCCTTGTCTTACCTAGTGTACCATGTGAGGGGTTGAAAAAAAAAAAAAAAACCTTGCATGAGGCATCAATGAAGTGGAAATCATAGAGTTGTGTATACACATAATAATGAATTTACAACTCTATATTTTTTGTATAGTATTATGCTTATGTTAATTAAAACAATATGCTTATGTTGAAGATATTTATAAGAGATTTGAATTCACCATTAATATATTCTCACTCTAAAGTAAAGTATTCTATGTAGAAAGCCTTTTAGGTTTGTACACTAGTTAGTAACATTATTGTAAATACCATTAAACTCTTGTAGTAATAATTTGATCATTTTGTAGATGGTTGACATGGAGGAAACAAATCTAAGTGACCTCAAATTTAAGTGAATTGGGGAACATATGATGTCCACAATACTATGAGTGCATGCATAAGAGCATTGAGTGTGATTTGCTACATTTTTGTATAGAAAGTACAAGAAATGATGTGAGAATACAACTAAATGAGATTGGCATTTTGTAATATAAAATAGTGTATGCAAATTTAAGCCATGTCCACATTAAATTGAAATTTGTTAAATTTGATGACTAATAACAAATAACAATACAAATTAAAAGTTCTCACTTATCTATGGAGGCCAACTACACAACAAATGACTTCGAGGTAACAATTGAACCTTACACTATTATTTGGCATGAAATATGTAACCCTAGTATCCCTTTTAAGTGTACATATTTCTAACATCATTTTCTCTCCATCTCTATAGGTTATTGAGAGTGAATAAAAAAAAGATGATCATTATGTTGCTTTGTTAGGCACTCTTGCAAATTCTATCAACTTTGTTCATTTTTTTATGTGTATATTTCAAGGGTATTGAAAGTGGATAAAAAAAAAGACCACCATTTCATTGCCTTATTAATCAGTCTTGCAAATTATATATTCTATCAACTCTATTCATTATGTTAAATTAGGAATGAAGGATTTTCATGGAGCCTCCATCACCATAACCACTATCTCAACATATCACAAGGGTAGAGAAGATTTAATTCAAGTTGAGGATTAAGAATATTTTTCAGAGTTTTTCATACTAACTAAAAACAAATACTATTGTCACTAGCCTACCACTAACCTACCACTTATGCAGCCAAGGATTAATTTGGAATTTTTGTCACTAACCAATGACATTTGTACCCAAGGTTTAATTAAGAGTCTTACAAAATGAGAATACACTTTAATTCACCTTTAATGTTTTAAAATATGTCACAATTTTAAATATTTATGAGAAGTTATAGACTTTAACTAGATGTTTTCTCAACTAATCAAAATTGTAAAAAACTTTAACTAAATATTGCCTTAACTAATCAAAATTGTAAAAAAAGAAAATTAACAATTATTGTTATTAAAAATTATGTTTGTTTTAATATTTAATTTAGAAACTTCAATATAAACAAAAATATAACTCTTCTCTTTGAAAATCCATAAATAAAAATATAACTCTTCTCTTTGAAAATCCATAGTATAATTTAAAAATAAATATGTTCATAGTTAGGCTTATAGATGTAAAATTGTAAAAAAAGAAAATTAACAATTATTGTTATTAAAAACAATTTTTGTTTTAATATTTAATTTAGAAACTTCAATATAAATAAAAATATAACTCTTCTCTTTGAAAATCCATAAATAAAAATATAACTCTTCTCTTTGAAAATCCATAGTATAATTTAAAAATAAATATGTTCATAGTTAGGCTTATAGGGTACACCTATTGGAAATGGGCACACTTAATAATCTTTTAATTCTAAATTCTAATTCTATGACTAGCAATTGAGGATGCTAGAATATTTTTGCATTTATAAATGCATTATTGTTTCAAATTTACCTAATCATATTAATAAATTAGTGGTGCCCTATGATTTCCATTTAATTTAGATGATTAATATCTATACAACCTTTTATTGGGAAGCTTAGATTATTAGCAAGCACTACCTCAACCTCATTACCACTGATTTCACTTATCATATTGAAATCATACATTAGTTTTTATGGGATGTAAATGGTGGCATGACCTAATGTCAAGTGTTCAATTTAAAATTATGACCACTTTTTCCCTGTATTTAATTTAAAATTATTAATGACATGTTCTTTATTTTCTGGCTTTTCATATTATGGCCACTTTTAACCTGCATTCAATTCAAAGTTATTATTGCCATGTTTTTTTATTTTCTGGCTTTTCCTATTATGATAACCTTTTTGTGATTATACACCTATAGCTACAATATCCATACAACTATTGTAGAAGGTTGTGGAATGAATGGAGCTACAATATCCATACAAATATTATAGAGGGTTGTGAACTGAATGGATGCATTGGAGCACAATCTAGAGATACAATCTTCTATTGTAGAGAGATACTTCTATTGTAGATGCTTGTGGATTTATTCGATTCATTAGAGCTAGAGAAAGATCAGTGATCAGTGTTTCTGGTATATTTGACTAGGAAGAAAGCTAACTCATCATTATGAGGTAAAATTTCTGAAATTGGTTTTCCCTAAATCTAAATTACATTGAAATTTGATGTAAAATTTCCCTAAATTTAAATTACATTGAAATTGAAATTTGATATAATTTGTATTATAATGTCTAGCATAAACATAAATATCGAATTTCCAACAGAGACATCAAAGTAACTCTAATCTGAATTTCCTGTATACGTATCCTCTCATCTATGATTTGCATCTTCGATATGATTTAGATTTACTAATGATGGATTTAGGTTTTATTGTTTTAGGTTCTGAGTTTTATATTTGATATGATTTAGGTTTACTGATAACCGATTTAGGTATTAGGGTTTTATGTTCTGAGTTTTAGGTTTTAGGGTTTTATGTTCTGAGTTTTATATCCATGGGTGCATGCAGGCTCGAGCCTGCGTTCAATTGTCAGCACGTATGCATGCATTCAAGCATTTGCTTCCGTGACATTTTTAAGTTTTTAAAATGTTTTCAAACCCTAAGATGTTACTTCTTCATTCGGATCCCAGCTTACACGTTTTCACGCCTTCACATTATTCTTCATTTCGAACTGTATTGAAAATTCGGAAACCATATTCGATATTGTAAACCAGTATTGGAAGCCATCATTAAAATTGTTTATATCGGGTCGAATTCATAGTTGTATCTATAAAAGCTTTAGTTCATATGTTATATACAGTTTTTATGAATTGGACAAGGCCTAAAAAAAACCCTTTTGGGAGCCACAATTGATATATCATTTGTTGATTATGACCCCATTTGGGCGAATGTAATGTTCCATTGCAAAAGGGTTTGGATTTCGATTGCGCACAATCACAGGAGGACCTGATCACGTGTGAGCTCCTGCTCCAGATACCTCCATTATTCTTCCCACCCAACCTATTCAGCTTTATTCCTCCCACCCAGGCTATTTATAAAAAACACCTCTACATGTTATTACTTTTTTATCTCTCTTTCCTCTAACCTTTGAGACTTGTAAGAAAACAAAATAGATTCTCCACTTCTGCCTATAGTTGACATGTCGTCACTAAAAAACACACACAATAAATAAATATATATATATATATATATATATCACTAGAACACCAAAAAAACAAAAAAATATATCACATGCAATTTTATGTTTTGGTTTTTTTCACTGATTGAGCGGTGAGAATTGCGTACAATGCGTGGAAGGTGCAAAGTATTTCAAAATAGAGGCGTCTGTTTATACATCAGCCTTATAGAAGTTGGTTTTCCAAGATTTATTGTTTCCACCTCAGCCGCCAGATGAGGCTACGAAACTTGGATACTCAAAGATCGAATGAATGGATTGGTGCATGACAGTTGTATTGTTAAAATTGTACAGGTGACATTCAATTTTAATGGAATATTGCAATTGCACGGATTCATAGTTGTATATACTCGAACGCACTGATAGTTGAAGCAAGCTAATTGGACAGTGTTAACAGTGCTGATTGAATTGAAACAATTCAGTTCCCGATGTCCAAGTGATTGGCCAAGTCCCATATAGCAATCAACACGAAGTTCTCAGATCACTAGGGACGGGAAATTTAAAAAAACAAAAAAAGGTTAAAGAACGAATGGTGTGTTATTTCTGAATTGAAGAGTGGTTCACTATAGTTTGGAAACGATTCAAATACTACAAATTAACATTTTTAAACCCATCAAGAAAGATATGACAAAATGAGAAGCAAAGAATATAATATAGATCACAATTAGAAAACAATAAAGTGTAGAGTTAAATAGGTTCGACAAATCAAGAAACAAAATAAGAAATTTCAACTAACTAGTACAACTGGCCAAACACTCCCTTTTAAACTCAACAGTTACAAACATCAGCATTGATGATGTCTAGGTGTTGTAGTTGGAAATAAAAAATGGATTTTCCAAACAAAAAGAATTCAGAAATAAAAATGCTTGTTGGTCTATGTCTCAGCTGGATTTACAATACGTAGCAATAAAACTAGACTTCATCTTTTCACTTGAGCTGAGTTTCTTCTTTCTCTTCTTCCAAACTCTGTAATGTTCTAATCTGGTCATTTTTTTCATTTTGGCATTGATACTGAAGGCTCTGTGCTTTGCCTTTTGTCTTTGTCACTGTAACTTCATATTCATAATTTGAGTAGGTTGCTTATGCCTATTTCTTCATCTTTTTCTGCAACAAATTTGTCTTTGAGAGTGGGATGATGCCACCACTGCAAACTATCATCAATGCCCTTCCTAGCTTGGGCTACACAGTCAATGCACTGTTTCCACATTAACTCAGAATACAATCTGATTTCTTCAAAACTCCATTGTATGAAAATGGTTTCAAACTGGTCTTCATTGAGATCCTCATCCATGTCTTCATCTTCTTATTTTGGCTTCTTACCTACGTACTCAAACAACTTGTCAATCTGATATAAAAAATTATAACATGAACCATATTGGTTCTTTTCTTTCTGTTCTTTATGAGAGCAGTTACCATCATCATCATCATAGATTGATGGTTCAATCCATTTCAAGTCTGCATCAACATTATCTTCTTCTTCAACTGCATCATTGGTAGTCATAAGTGTTCTGGTTTGAATGTTTCTTTCATCAAACCTTCTTTCATGCACTGCTTCTGCAGTCACGAAATCATCCACTTGGTTTTGAATGCCAAGTAGGCTTCCTCCTCCAAACACCAATTCATCAATTTTCTTCTTCTCTTTCATTATTAAAAGGTACTCATCATAAGACATATTATCATCATCAAATTTAATTTCAAGATTTCTTACCTCTGTTTCAAAGAGGCCAATTTCTGCATAATGTTCATCAATCATCATTGATGTTGATCCTTTGTTTTCATTAAAAAACACTATTCAAATCATTTCATCGATGCAGGTTGTTATACTCATAGCTTCACCATCAGTTTCTGCAATTTTCTCATGCTCTACTTCACACACATGTTAGAAAAACAGGACCGTGGAGCAATAAAATAAAACAACTGCAGAAACAAAACACAGAAGATACACAATACAATAGAGACACAGATTTACATGGTTCACCCAGTGTGGGCTACATCCACCACATAAATTGCTAGGTCCTTCCTTTATTATTATCCAGCATATGAAGGGATACAACCTACAACAAACCCGCTGTAACTTCCTCTTATTTCTCTCATAGTCTCCTATCTCAGAATACAATATTCACCATCAACCATAGCCACAATACATTTCCCTCATAAAAGAGGGTTTCCTTCTAGGGAAAAAAAAACTAACATAATATCCACCATTAGATCTGCGACCTTATAATGAACGGTCCAGATTTACAATGAAATTACAATATACATTTACAAGGCAATTTTTCCTTCAGGAGCTTCGCCCCCGAACCCCCACTGGGGGCCCACTTTCCCCCAGAGCCCCCCGGACCCCCCAGAGGGGGTACCCCCCCTCTGCACTCCCCCATGTGGAAGAGTGTACATACTTCTCGGGTGTAAATACTTCATGGGGTATAAACACGACTGAAAGTAAAAGACCTTTGAATCAGGAAGATAATCAGGCTCCACAACCAACAACACAGATGCATCTTCTTTATCTTCCTCTGGTAGCTTTGCTACACACACAAATGCTCCTTCATTTTGTTCCTCTGGTAGCTCTTCTTTAGACACAGATGCTTCTTCCATAGTGGCAACATTCAACAAATTGTTTCTCCCTCTTTCACTATACTCAGTTTCTAGAATACTCCAAACTTCTTTCAGAGATGTCATTGCTACAACCTTGTGCAACAAACTGTCATCCAAGGCTTGTTGGATGATCTGCAATGCTAATGCATCCCTTTCCTAATCATGTAGATTATGATAACAATCTACAAGATGCAAATAGGTATTCATTCTAACAGACCAAAATTCAAAATTCTTACCATTATACTATGGTAGTAATGGTAGATTCATGCTCATGTTGCTCCAAATATCATCAGTTTTCCTCTGATCTGCTTCTTCTACGAGCTCCTTAGGTACAAATGGAACCTCTTCATTTATATTTGCAAAATATTTTGCTATTTATTTGTTGTTCTCTTTCCATATCTGTCTGAGATCTCTTCTCGGCATCTTGAGTCATCTTTGCTGACCCATCACAACATTTCTTGGTTGTTCATTCACCAATTCGATCACACTTGTGGATGGACTATTCTATCTCGTCACACTGATACATCTTGTTGTATCTGATTATCCGTGCATAAGATATTGTGAGGGATTTTTGTTCTTTACCTATTTCCTTCACGTAAAACCAGGTCTGTGAAATCTTTTGTTGCGACTTCGGGCTGAAAAACACGAGGTAGGCTCCTTCTTTAACTTCAATCTGGCTGGATATTATTATCCGAGCATGATATTTACTAATTCAGATCTCTAAGCTATGTTATTTAGCAATTGTAGCAACTGTAGCCCCTCTAATGGTGGAATTGGGCGATCTGAGTTTACTCGAGAGAAAAAAAAATCAAGTTTAGCTTCTCATGTGACCATGGGATTAGAACAAGGCACTTTGGGTCCCTCTCTGAGATGGAGTATCTCTTCCATGAAACAATTCTATAGGTCCTTTTGAGAATCCTCACCCATGCAAACTAGCACCGAGCGTAAGCTTACACCACGTGACCACCACCTGTGACCACAAGCCTATCTAAAAGGCGCTTCATGACTTCAAACTTCAGATGTCCTGCTGCATGTCGCTCCTGACTCCACTGATTCCTGAACTCTAAACTAAGAACCTAACGTGTGCTAGCTCCTTCCCTTAACTTCCACTGATGTGACCTCCAACTATGACCTGGGCCCAGTCTCCGAGTGCTTCAGGACTTCGTACTTTGCAAGGTCGAAAGTTAGCTCACCTCCTTTTACCTGATCTCTGAATCCACGAAATCCTTGGAGAAGATCAACAGTTCTCAATGATCCACAATGGATGACTGAGATCTTCTTCAGAATTTTGGTGTTCAAGAGTTTCAACAACATTGCACCGTGTTCTCTCCAAACCGCGAACTAGAGAAGTGGAAGATCCTTCATCCATGTTTCTTCGTCAATGGATGGTCCAGATGAATTCTGACTCTTCTCCAAAGTGCTATAGCTCCAAAGTGTGGGATCTCGTGACGTGTGCCACTTCTGGCTTCAAAGGACCAGATCTTCTTTGTGCCTTGTGCCTTCGGGTATTTTATCACCTTCTTTTGATGTTTCTCCTGAAAAACGAACCAGTGAAGCACTGATTGTCTAATGCATGTCTCCTTCTTGGATCGATGATCAAGATTTGTTTTGGACTTCGAAAATTCGGAAGACTTTGTCTTATTTGCAATCTTTGCACAAAATTGTCGAATTCGTGAAGTTTCAAAGAACTTCAGTGGTTAAGTCATACCCACCTTTTCTTGATCTAACGGTTGATGTTTCTTTCACCTTGATCTAATGAATGAAAGACGTTCACCTTTTCTACGTGCTCCTCATCCTTTCTGAGCTTGATTAATGGCTCAGATCTATTCATAGGGTCGATCTTACGGCTGTTGAGCTTGTCCTTTGTTACTTCTACAAGATTTTCTCCTGAAGGAAGAATTTCACGAATTATTTATAATGCAAAAGAATTTCATGAATTCTTTAGAATGCAAAAGAATTTCATGAACTCTTTAAATATTGACAAGTCTTTAAGCATTAAGTCCTTCTGCAGCTCTACTTCCTCACGAATATTTAAATGCCCATGACTCTTTAATTGTTTCTGCCTTTTGCAACTCTTCTTCCTCACGTTTGCAGTCTCTAACGATCTTTTGAGTCGATTGGCGGATTACAGACTTCTCTCCAAGCTTTGTGAAGAATTTACATCCCGTGCTCTCGTTTTCAAGATACTGTAGCTTTGCGCTCTTCCTCTTATGATTGGACTGATCTCCAGACACTATTAAGAGGCTTATGTCTTAAGCTCTCATAGAAATTCTAAGCTCCGCGCTTCATAGGATCGGGCTTCTCTCCAGACTATGTGAAGAGGCTTACGTTTTAAGCTATGATACCATGACAAAATGAGAAGCAGAGAATATAATATAGAGAAGACAAAATTAGAAAACAATAAAGTGTAGAGCACAGAGCACCGAGTATATTTATAGAGGGAAAAGAGTTGAGCTAAATAGGCTCAACAAATCAAGAAACAAAACATGAAATCCTAACTAACTCGTACAGCTGGCCATGAAAACTAGCAGTGTATAGTCAGACATTGTTGAGGTTACTGATATAATTAACAATATAGTGCATAAATTTCAATTGAATTGCAAACTTATTTTAATCTATTTTTGTAATTTTTTAATTTTAAATGACTGATCCTATTATTGATTTTGCAAGTCAACCCTGCAAGCTAGATGATACCCGAAAATCATATTCTAATTGATCTATATGAATCAATTTAAAATTTAATTATAAAAATGGATCTCTAACTACGACAAATACTTTGAAATAAATCACATCCCTATCATACATTCAGAAACCCTTAACCATTAAAACATATTCTTTGTCTGCGCGAATCTCTAAGGAAAGCATTGAACAATCAATTGGCCATTTTAATTTGCATTCATATGTAGGTTTATATTTCATATTGGGTGCATGCTACTTTTCCATATTTTAGATCAGGGAACTACAATTTATACCTTTAAGGAAAATAGATTAGATCGACTTTTCCAACATTCCATGCAGTTTTTATGGACCACCTATCACATGCTTAAACAACAACCTCAGTTTAAAATCATTGGGGATCTTGAAGGCTGTATTTTTTTTTTTTAATGAAGCTATGGGCTGTGATGTGGTGCAGCTTAGGTAATCCCCATGAGTTACTTGAAGCATTGAATCCTCTCTTGAATTGTACATGAACACTAACACCAATAAACATAACCAGTTTATGAATGAATAACCTAATTGATACACCAATAAACATAACTAATTTATGAATGAATAACCAAATTGATTATGGGATGAACTCTTGAAATCTTATTAAGAATTACTAATAGGGTAGATTATATTTCTTACAGAGAGAAACATCAACCTGAAACCTGTTTCCTCCTGCCCAATCATTATATCTTCCAATATAAAAGAATATTATAGAATAAACTATATTAAATATTCTTATAGCACATGACTTAGAAAACTAGCCAGGTCATATCATTTCAACTCCCAATCACATAGGTAATCACACCTTATTATCCTTATCCTTTGAAATTAATCTCTGACATTTTTCACACTTACATTTCATCTAAATGTATTCCAAAGTTTCAAAAATATTTATTTTGAATGTATATTACAAATAACAATAACAATGCCTTGGTTTTCAAGATCATGGGGACTCCTCACCATAAGAATGATATCATCGGCATAAATAAGAATATTGATGACTATACCAGTGAGAGTAGGGTCGAAAAAACATGCTTCTTCCGAGCAATCTTCTAACTTGTCAATATATATGACAAAAAGGGTAGGGGACAAGGGACAACCTTTCTTGTCTCCAATATTGCAATTAATCTCTTTTGACCAGCCCTCAGTGCTCTTAAACTTGGAAATAATGTTCTCATATAGCCTTATTGCAACAACCCTTAACTCAAAAGACAGTTTTTTCTCTTCCAACCTATTCTAGAGGTTTTTTCTGGGAACTATGTCAAAATCTTTTCTAAAGTCAAAGAACAAAAAAAATATTGGTTTTAGTATTGCAGAACTCCTCTGCAATGATCCTAAAGGTAACAATATGATCCACAGTTGAATGATATATCCTAAACCTGGATTGGCCTTTAGCTCTTTTACCATGACTTTCTAGCCAAAGGCTAACTTCTTTTCCAAAATAATTCCATAAATCTTAGCTAAAATTGGGCTAATCCTAATGGTCCTAGAATTAGAGGGGATGTTTCTATCCCCATTTTTAAAAATAGGAACAATTAGGCCTTGTGTATAGGGTTTAGGGAAGCCCTGCTTGACTGCTAAATTGAAGAGCTTGTGTATATGAGGGATGAGGATAAGCCCTCCGATTTTAAAAATTTCAACTTGGTAGCCTTCAATGTTCTTAGCTTTCTCATTTGCAAGTCACTTAAACCTGAACTCTATGTCATCCAAAGAAAAAACTTCATCCTCTATAGGGACAATAGGAATGGTGTCCATGGCATTAGGAAAATCGTAAAGAGTTTTAAGGTAGGAATTTCAGTCTCTTAAAGGAATCATATTATTTTCTTTAGTATTGTGGATTATAATTTGTCTCCAGAACTTCTTAGGATCAACTTAGATAGTTGTGAAACATGCTCTTGCCTTTTATTGATATAGTACCTTTTTTCCCTTTCAATTAGGGATTTGTACATCGAGTTTTAAGGACTCATTAGAAGCATCCATAACGGTTTTCCTAGCAATTTTACATTCTTTATCATACCAAGGGTTGGTCTTTCTATTATTTTGTTTAAAGGACACCTAGAAAGAGAACTTCTTAATAGAAGTGTAATGAATAGTTGTGAAATTATGATAGAGGTATTCAATGTTGTCCTTATAAATTAGGAGATGTTATACATGAAAATTAATATAAAAAAATAAGA
>JZKD02S0004457.1:303670-318973 GCA_000966675.3 Picea glauca
ATATGAAATTAATATAATATTTTATATAAATTTAAATAATAATAAAAAATATAAATCCACACAATTTTATTACTAAGTAAATCTCATTTATCATGCAAACAATTTATTATTTAAAGTGTTCCACACAAATTTAATATATTTATATATTATATTAATTGTTGAACAATTAAACAACACAAATCTACAATTTTGTACCACCAAATATGTTTTATTTGTGAAATCGAATTATTAAAAAAATTGTTTCGTTTGTCATGTAAGTAATTTTTTTATTTAAATTATTAAATATCCATACAATTTTATGATTAAATAAATCTTATAAGTCCCTGCTGAAGGTGTAGAGGCACTATAGTGATCGATAATTCGTTGACTTCATATTAATATGTCCTTTGACTATAAATTTCACATCATCTTTATTGTTCGAACTATAGAAGTAAAAACATTATTTTTTATATAATAAAAAAACCTTATATGTCATCATCTCATTGGAGAATATATTGGAGGTCTCATTGCCAAATTCGTTGTTCCCAATGTTGTAAATGTTTAGATATCCAAAGTTTTGAGCTTAGGCACTCTTTTTTAATTTTTATTACATTTTTACTGAAATGTTTACATGCTGAAAGTTCTAAGCATCGACATTGTTTTGTAATGTTTTTATTATTTCTATTTGTATTGAAGTGTTTACATAGCAAAGATTTAGAGCATTGACACTTTTTTTGAGGTACTTGAATAGGCCCGACAACTTAAATGTTTGCATACAGTGAGGTCCTTAAATAACCTGAGAACCTTAAATGCTTGCATACAGTGAGGCCCTTAAATAGCCTGACAACCTTAAATTTTTACCTAAATAGGCTTTTCACATTACATTTTTCCTCAAATTTTTCCATACAATGTTGCAGTGAATTTGGACAATATTGTTGTCCACCGCCAGTTGCATAGCCATTGTATGTTTTATACTTATTCTATGCTTGGAATGCAATTTGGTCATTGTTGAAGATACATACATTGTTTAGTAGTTCGGTGGGTGCTTCTTGTTCGTTGGTTTGTTGGTTGCTTCTTGTTGTTGTTTGGTTCAACTTTGCAAGGTTGAGGACATGCACCTGCGGTTGGACATGTTGGTGCTTGTTGCGTTATTTTGTTTACTTCAACTTTGTAAGGTTGGGGTCCTGCATCCTCAGTTGGAGATGTTCTTTTTACTTTGCGGGGTCCAAGTCCTGCACACACAATTCTACCTACGCTTCTGTCGTTCATCATTGCAGAGTAAGTTTCGATGCCATAATTTCATTTCTATTCGTTCTTTGTTGTTTACTGTTTGCAGTTTGCAAGTGAGAATGTTTGATTATTTTTATTGGCATGCTCGTCATGTGTTTTGGGTTTCCTCTGTGCTTGGGATGCAATTTGGTAGTCATTGGAGATACATATGCTGTTATTGGTTCAATGGTTGTTTCTTGTTTGTTGGTTCGTTGGTTCGTTCGTTGCTGCTTGTTGTTGTTTGGTTCAAGTTTGCGAGTTTGAGGTCCTGCGGCTGCAGTTGGGCTTGTTTGTGCTTCATCGTTGGTTTGTTGCTTGTTGTTTTCTTTTGTTTTCTTCGGCTTTGCAAGGTTGGGGTCATGTGCTGGTAGTTGGAGCTGTTTTTTTTTCACTTTGCATTGTTCAAGTCTTGCACCTACAAGTGGACCTACGTTGTTGTCCTTTGTCGTGTCTGGCAAAGTCAAGATCTTACGCCTGTCCCGTGCCTGCCTATCTTTCTCTTAAATTTTGTTCCATTTTTTTCCTAGCTCTGAACCATATCTACATGCCTTTGCAAAATGTTCTTGTAGAAGAAAAGGATACTGAGATGGTGCTAGCAAGAGTGGTGTTCCATGGATTGCAAATTGAAATATTCGGTTTCTATGATGCTTGTCATGTACCATTGTTATCACAATGAATGTGTTCTCAAATGCATCAGACCATTTACATTTGGATGAAACCATTATCATTCTAGG
Source organism: Picea glauca (assembly GCA_000966675.3). Taxonomy (NCBI): domain Eukaryota; kingdom Viridiplantae; phylum Streptophyta; class Pinopsida; order Pinales; family Pinaceae; genus Picea; species Picea glauca. Next base: position 305,653 of record JZKD02S0004457.1, read on the forward strand.
ATACTTCAGTGTTGAGATGATACAAAATAGTGGCATAACAAATAATTGGACAACTACATGTGTAATTACAATGTCCATTGTCTTTTTTGTTAATATAAAATATGTGCAAAACACACTTATTAACCATATATGGTGAAATGTCCCCATATCACAATACAACCTCTTTATCCTGTACATAGACTAGTTTGACCATGATACAATTTGTCTTGAACTTGAAATATGAGATGTACATCAAAGATATTGCAAAATTATATTTCCATGTCTCAAAGCATATCTGGATACTTTGCTACACAAAACCAAAATCATTCAGCTATGGCCATGCAATTTCTTAATATTTTCTGGCTTGTAATATATTTTGGGCAGGAAAAACTCTATATAATTACAAGCATGGATCAAGAAAAGCAAAGGTTCATGTTCCTAACTATCTTTTATTCTATTCCTTTGATTCTCATTTACTGTATGTACATATTACTTGTTCTCCCCTGCATACCAATTTCCATTCATGTTCATTGTATTTTTTGCGTTCCGACATTGAAACAAACAGAATAACTGGAGAAGACGAAGGAGTCTTTACCGCAAATGTAGAAGAGGATATACAAAGGTGCATGGCTGTATTGTTATTTCATATTCCATTATTTTGTATTTCAGTTACTGTCTGTGTATGTGTTCACCTAATTTATTGTATGTAGATGTTGTGTATCTTCCTACATAATAACTTATATTCATATCCTTTGTATTCTCCATGCCACTACATTGAAAAAAATTGAACTCTATTTATTTTTTTACATGTCTTCCTACATACCAACTTACCTTCATGTCCATTGTATTTTTTTGCATTGTTACATTTAAACAAAAAAAATAACTGGAGAAGACGATGGACTCTTTGCCACAAATGTATAAGAGGAGATACAAAGGTGTACGCTTCTACTCTTATTTCATATTCCATTGTTTAGTATTTCATTTATTGTCTGTATATTTTTTCTACTTGTTCTACTGCTTTGCACCTAATTTATTGTATGTAGATACTACGTATCTTTCTACATAGTAACTTATCCTCATGTGAATTGTATTCCCTTTGCTGCTACATTGAAATACATAGAACTGGGTAAAATCATGAAGATGGGTAACACTTTGCCTGTTTTAAGACAAAAAAAACTGCATTTTCACAAGTTCTTCAAATTTCATCATACAAAAGTTTTTTTATTTTATTTAGAATTTCACTTTACAGTAAAAACAAAACTTTTGAAGAATTTTGTTAGCTTTCCAATGACTATTTTTCAATTTTTTTTTTATTAAGATTTGATATGTCAATTTGACAATTGTTTAACAATATGTTCCTTAAACATGAAAGGAATGATAATGAGTTATTTTTTCCCACAACAATATATCTATTATTAAACTTATGTTTTTAGGAAACCAAATATACTGCAACAATCTACAGAGACTCTATTTTATTATGACTATAATTTTGAATCTAACGGATGAATATTATAATTTCTAGAATTTTTTGAAGTCGACCAAGCTGAAAACATTGCAGATTTTAAACACATGTTTTCCTACACCATGTATATATCTCAATTTTTACTTAAAAGTAAAATCTAAAAATACCCTTTTGAAGATAACAATTTAAGAATTATGAATATAAATTTTCCATAATTTTCCATTGTGTATTTTTAGAGATATGGATTTTTCATTTCACCGAATCATAATCTCACCTAAAAATATTATGTAGTGATGTTTTTATAAAATTAGATAAAAACAATGAAAATGAAACAAATTATATCCAATGAAAGTAGATTCAATTTTAAAAATGTTGGTATCAATTTTGAAACTAAATTCTGAGTATTTGTAGGAGTCCGCTACCTCTAAAAATTAAGTAAGATGGAGAGAATTTGCAGTTTCTTGCAAATAGTGTCATTTCTAGGTTTTCAGCAACAATATTCTTTCGGTCGAAACCTAGTTTTTAATGGAATCCGTTAAAAAAAACGTTTCGACCGTAAAGTATTTCAGTTGAAATATGCTTACCAGAGGAAAATAATTCATCCGAAAAATATTGTACACGAATTTCGAGGGCACTGTCAGGGTGTCATTCAATTTGACGTGCAAATTTTCGGCTGAAAAAATTCCTAGAAACATTTTTTCGGCCGAAAAATTGTCACTAGGAATTTTTGAGGCCCGATTGTCACGAAAGTGTTACCCACCTTCATGATTTTACCCGACTGTATTTCTTTTTTTTATGTGTATTTCTGCGTACTAACTTACCTTCATGTCCACTATATGTTCGATGTTGATACATTGAAAGAAAAAGATTAGTTGGATAGGAAGATGAATTCTTATATGCCACAACAAAGGGGGTTGAAGTACAATCTTCGAAAAGGTATACCAATTGTGCTATTAAATCAAACACACAAAATGGGTGGGTGCATATAATATTGGACTAGAAAGTGATGATTTGGCAACAATGGGCCTTTTTTTAGACTTCCCACTTCCAAACATTTCCCTCCCCATTTATAATTTTCCCAGTTTCTATTATCCATTTTTTTTCCCTCTTCTATACTTAACCGAATTCCCCTTTGTTTTTCTCCTCTACTTTCTCTTTCTGGTTTCTTTTCTTAGTCTTCTTTCCGAAAATGTCTAGGTGTGTGGGTTGGCATAATCACGGGCTCATACTTATACTCATACTTCTATATCACGACTCTGATCGGTGGTTTCCTCATTCCATACTTAGCCACTTTTTCGATCGTGGGTTCTCGGGCTGGCGGGTTGAAGATTCCGCCTCTAGCTTTGGAGGTTCCACAATATATAGATTGGCTGCTGTACCCCCCCATCATGCCCTATTCCCTGTTACACATTTTTGCAGCAAAAAAATCCGAGGCATACAATTTGACCGTCAGGTCCTCATGTTTCCTGAGTATCCCTTGACACCCTATTTCGTATTCCATCTCCTTCGACCCTGTATGTGACATTCAAAAAAATTATGGAAAATATACAATTCATATGCTTATTTAGTCCTTATGATGTTCATCTACACATGCCTGCATCAGAAAAATTTGGACTAGTGACATGGTCATGAGAAGTCAATCATCGCAAACATCAACAGACTGACAAGGCCAAAGGTAAATATTTATACATTGTCTTCCTCATATGTTTACCAAAGAAATATCCTGAGCTATTTATTCATCTATGCCATGATAAATATGTTGATGTCATCTGCAAAACATACTTTGTAGTTCACAAGAAGTATCAACGAGTGCAAGTGAGACATCGAACATAGTGCAAGTTCCGCAGACTAAGAGGTCTGGTTGCAAAACTTTGGCTCCATACTTCATCCAAGTTGTGCGACTACTTGTAAATTTATGCTAGGAAAAAAATAAAACAAAAAAATAATGAAGACTACCATTCACATTACTTTTCCTGTTCAAAAAATGTCACCAGGTCTAAACTTATAACACCCAAAATACTATCAATAGAGGGCTTGGACAACCGTCGAATTGGACAAGTGTTTTTTGGGGACATAATGGTCTTCTATAACACCTACTTGGACAAGGAAAACAAAATTAGATCCATTATGCATGATGAAATAACAGACAACGAAGCCCTAATGATAGTCACATTGACTATTCCTGCACAACTTGTCCAGAAACATAAAGAAAAGATATTTCTAGGTAATGCGATATCCATTACAAATTTTAATATATTTCCCAAAATAGTATATGACCGTGGTTATTGTGATCAGATTATATTTCTCAACGAAACAACTATTGTGGAAAAAATTTCCGCGATTTGTTCAGAATATCGTTTTGTCCCGAATACAACAATCAACCAGCTTGCACAGAGCAACGACACTTACCCAATCATAACTATTGGTGCAAATTTCACTCTCACAAGAAAACTTGACTCGAAACACATTCTCCATATAAAATATGGAGAGTCAGACAACGACAAGGACATGGTATCGTTCTCCATATCCAGTTTTTTCCTTTACTTTCACATGTCCATGTATCTCAGTTATGTTACACAACTATTGTATTGTTCCATGTTGCAACTGCAATTGTTTGACACCTATTCAAATTTGTTTTCCTCAATGGAGCAACAATTGCATAAAGGGAAATTTCCACTTACGCTCTTCAAAAATATAAAAAAGAAAAGAGATGTTAAAGAAATGATCTTTCACACAACCCAAGCAACATTTGTAATAGAATTGCGAACAGACATAGTACAGGATCTCAAGAAACTAAATAGCTCTACAACTGTTGTGCATATACATCTACAATTTCATCCTCACTTTGCTCATACAAATTGCCATCACCAATTTTCTACAGCTTGTTTTTTGTTGATGTGTAGTTGTATATTATATTGCTCAATATATTAACTTCTATGCTCATGTGCCCAGGTTGAGGGTGTTTTGGTTGCAGAAAATTCATACTCGACCCCCTTCGAGCCTGTATGTGCCAAATTCATCTCTCCTTATTCTTCCTCTAATTTCATAAATGATGGTACAATATATAGACATTGGTACGATGAAATAAAAAATTCCCTTACATATATAGACTTGCTTCAATGCTGCCATCTGAACCGTGGGTAACACAATCGTACATTTGTACAATTAGAAAACCTCTATTACAAGATGTGCTTCCTAGGTTAGCAGAATTGTCATATGAAGTATACCTACAGAAAAAGGCAAACAATGTCTACATGTTGCACGACTTTCAGGTCCAGAGCAAATTTACCTTAAATGAGGACAATGCAATATTGCATATTGACCGAAAAAAAAGAAAAAAAATTCATATCAAGCTTTGGCAGAAAAAGAAAAAATATCACGTGTATCTGTAATTTTTCTTCAATACCCAAATGAATGTTCATGGGACTTGAGTTCTTTAGAGATTACATCTATGGTTGTAAAATTTTCTTTCCATAGATTTTGCCTCTTTTGTGCACTTGAAAAAACAAGGAGAAACTAACTACAAATCAAATCATTGTTGTTGTTATTTTGATGTTTTTTTGCATCTCCCAGTAAGAATTTTGCATATTTGTTGGGGTGTCCAAATGAAAAAAAATGATGGCTAGCTGTAGATTTGTTGGAGGAGTCTACACTTTTTTGGGTGCCCAAATTGGAATTTTTTTTTCCAACTGTATATCCATGGTAGGATTTATGCATTTTTTGGGTACCCAAATAAAAAAACAGATGATCTCCAACTATACTTTTATGGTAGGATATTTTCATTTTACTGATGCCCTAATTGAAAAACAAAGGCTCAACATGGGCTAAAGCATGAGATTGAGATCTTCAGAACTCCCTATAGGGGTTGGGGAGTTCAGGCATTGTAATTAATATAGGGAGGTGAATTTATTGTTGATGTACAAGCGCATAAGATTGTTCATTCCAGAAATGGGAAGCACGAGGACAAGCCCCATACAAAGTATCAAACTGTGAATAATCATGCCCATCCTTTGAACCGTCAAAATGGCTTGCTCCTCTGGGCGGAACCATTAGACATTTCCAATAATATTGGAAATTTGACATTGTTAAAATTGGTAGTGATAGAACATGACACTATCAGAAGAAAATGTCCATAGTGATCTTGCTTCATGGTAAAATAGTAATCGGTAAGTTTCTTGTTCCCCATTTGGGGGTTTCATTATATCTAGGATACAATGTCGAAGATTCGTTGGTTTTGTGTTGTCTTGTGTTTGGCATACTTTTGTTCATATCTCATGGCCCCAGTTATTTTCTCATGGGAACATATACCAGATGCAAGAGAAAACCAATGCCACATGTGGTTTTTTTATATCAAATTGTTTGATGCATAGGTTGATGTGTACTGCTCTATGGACCCTTGTGGGATATCACTTGGCACATTCTGTGTTCATGTGTTTCCTTATGCCTCGACTTTCAATACATTTGGTGTTTACTTGGCCCTTGGTTGTATGCTTCATTCTGAAAAATTAATGATACATTCAAGATATTGGTGGTTTTTATATGATCTTAAAAAATATATAGGACCTTCTTTGCCTTTTAATGTAATATCTTTGATGCAAATGTAGTAACTTTTCCTTGATTGATGAACTTAACAAAATTCATCTCCAGGAATATTTTGAAATAAAAGGATATATACTATGTGAAGTTCAATGGAACTATCATATCAACCACACAAAATTAAAATTAAAATTTGTCTTAAAATTCAAACTCATCATTGTTATACTTACAGTGAAGTTGACAGTACAATAATTTTACTTAAACATCCCAAAATTGATTTTCTTGTGGCTTTTCAATGCTTCTCTTATGCAAACACATCATGGAAACTATAAGCATGGATTTATTTATCTATTCCTTGATTGAAGATTATGTTCACCTGTTTAATTCACTTCATAGTTATCGTTAAGACCATCAATGGGGCTTTCTTAAACAAATTTCCCCTTCTGAAAATTTCCATCCCCCCCTTTTTTTTTCCTCTTCTTTCCCTTTCTGGTTACTTAGTCATTTTTCATAAAATGTATAGGTGCATGGGTTGGCGGATTCACGGGTTCATATTTCCACAGATACTTTTATATCATGAGTCCGACCGACCGCTTCCCCACTCCATATTCAACAAAATTTTTGGATCATGGGTTCCCAGGTAGGTGGGATCAACATTGTGTTTCCATTGTTCCATTGCGTACAAACAACACCCAAAATCCCCCGATATACAAATTGACAACCAAATTCCTCTTTCTTTTTCTCTTATACGTTCCCTTTCTGGTTACTTAGTCATTTTTTTCGAAAGTCTCATGCTTTTATATACAACACCTGAAGTTCTGCAATATACAAATTGACCGTTGAAGTCTGTCATTGTCCCCTATTCTGTGTTACACATGTTGAAATCAAAAGTTGGGATACATACAATTTGACCATAGAGCCCTCACGTCTCATGAGTAGAACTTGTGGCCCTATTTTCAAGCCCATCAATATGCCCTGTTTCGAGTATGTCTCATGATTTTATATCACGAGTATGACAAACCGATTACCCATTGCATACTTTGCCACTATTTTCATCGTTGTTTTTTGGCCAGGCTTGCTCAACATTGCACTTCCATTGTTCTGCGACCTACAAACAACACCCAAAATTCTGTGATATACAAATTGACTGTCGAAATCTGTCATTGTGCCCTATTCCATGTTACACATTTTGCAGTCAAAATTTCAGAGGCATACAATTTGACCATTGGCCCCTTACGTCTCCTTAGTATAACTTGTGACCCTATTTTGAAGCCTGACCGACCGCTTTCCATACTTGGCCATTTCTTGGAATCTCTTTCGTGGGTTGGCGGGTCAATGAAATGTGCAATGCTTAATCACTCTTCACCATCCCCGCCACCTTCACACTTATTTCTAGATATGAAATTATTAATATTTAATGATAATAGCTCATCGTGCAGGAACCATTAATATTGTCATTAATGTCTGAAAGGTTGGAGTGTATTTGTCATTAATACAAATTAAACCAAGATTTGCGGAGGGTTTTGTTATCCTTTCCAAGTGTTCATTTCAAACATCATGCAATATCTTTCGCACGTCATCCGATTGGCGCCTTCACAAAATATCTAATCCTTAATCGCTCTTTGTCATCACCACCACCTTCGCACTTTCTTCTAAATATGAAATTAGTAATCTTTAATGGTAACAACTCATTACGCACGAACAATGGATATTGTCATTGATCAATGAAAGGCTCGAGGAGATCTCCCATTGATACACATTAAACCAAGATTTGCAGAGGGTTATATTATCCCTTATGAATGTTCATTTCAAACATCATATGGAGAAAATGAACATTCTCGTTAACTTATGGTAGAATTTCGACCACAATTTTGTATAGATACAGTAAACACATTCGGTCATGATGACCAGAAGTTCCAGTGCTCCAGGGCATATTCTTACTACTCATCTCCCTCCGCCCAAGAGAAAAAAATGAGATGGTCCCTTGGTGCACTGAGAGATATATTTCAAGCCAAAGAATTCCAAGAAAACCCTGCCTACTTAGACAGCCTCTCTGCCTGTGTTGATGGCTGGCGCAGAGGCTGATGCGGTCGATTTCGAGCTAGAAGAAGATGATATGATGGACGATGATACAACGATGGATGATGGAAATGCAGACATTATTCCCACTCCTACGCCCAAATTGAAATCAACCATAATGGGGGGCACTTCCTGGCTTGGCGATGGTGGACCTGACAAGACGAAAGGAAGGATTTTCAAAAAAGAAACTGACGTTGAACGCAATAGCCGCTTTGTAGCTTGAGAGAAGGAATTCCATAGGTAAAAATTAGTGAGTTCTGGGTGGAAGTATTTCACTGTAAGCAAATGGTCTGTTGATGCTCCCAGAGATATATTTCAATCTAAATAATTATTCAATTGTGTGATCACTCTCTTATTCTCTAGATATACAATTAACATATTAGGGGATGAGGACCAAAACTCCCACTGGTGCAAGGAATATTCCTACTACTCATATCCTTTCTCTGAGAATGGACTAATTTGGGCCTCTGGAATTGCTCGTGCAGCCTGTGTCCCTGAAATATTTTCCTGTAAAGAGGGGGTCTCTTGGTCTCCTCCCTCTTAGAATGAATTAATTTGACCTCTCGAATTGCTCGTGTAGGTTGTGTCCCTTAAGTCTTCAACTATGAGGAGGTGGTATCTTCATGTGTCCTAACTTTTAGTTTCAGGCTCTTACACTTGCCCTACAACATTTTTTGTCTTCTTTGTCATATGAAGCTTGTGAGAACTATCAATTTTATCATGAGGATGGGTTCTTATGTCCTCCTACATTTGAAAATTTTCGAGCTGTTTTCTTCCTGGGGTGTTCCATTGGAGCGATGTTGCGGGATGTCATGCTCTTCAAAGTGGCAGTCGCAGATTGGAAACTCTTCTCGCTGGGGCCTTTTTCCTGTTATTTGTACAATTCAGTGGTGACATGCAATGTCTTCAGGACTTCAGCGTCAGGAGTAGGAGTGTTGTTCACCTGCTTCAAGCCAAGGAATTATTCCACTGTGGAACCACTCTCTTGTTTCTTTGTCGCCTTAGGTATTACACAAGATATTGAGATTGCGACAATGGACATTGACCTTCTGAGGAGAATACTCCAAGGAATTCCTAAAAAAAAGAATGGTAATGAGTTTTGTATGCATTTTGAAGAGCATCTTGATGGCTCCTGCATGTTGTCCCACCAGAGAAACAACACATAACTGTATGCATGGTTTTTTTTTTGGGGGGGTAGATCTTGTACCTGTATTTATGACAAATATGTTCAATGTTTCGGTGCAAAGAACTCAGTCCAATTTCTATGGATAGATATACGCTGGCCATTATTTTATTTTTTTATGGATTTACTATTAAAATATCTTCCTTGGAATCTTGGTTGTTGCTTCTTTGTTGGATTTAACACCTCTTCTCAATATCATGATTCGATAGTCTCATATTTCTTGAATATTGTATTGTCTCAAGTAATTTGATATAATATGGAGCATTGAACAATTATATGACAATGCATTGTGTTGATCCCATCAGGCTTCTATGGAAACAAAATTAAATTTCAAATAGTTTCAAACCAACATTCAATTCTATTCGTAATGCAGATAGAACATAGCAACATTAATTCACGATGCAGCAGTCAGGGCCCCACCCTATAAATTTTGTTTTCATATCAACCTTGTTGATCAAACGATTTCTTATTTCCCTTTCACTTCCATGATTCCTTTACTCCAAAAGAAAACATTTTATTAGTTTTCCATCCCTTGGCTTCTATTTGAGAACTTTTTGCTTTATTAATGAAATTACCAAATTTCTCCTTCACGAATAAAAAAAATTAAAATTGATCTATGGTGGTTGTAGTGAACTGGGACTATGAAATCAACTACAATATTAAAATTCAAGATAGTCATTCTTGTTTCTAGACATGCCATTACTAAGCTTTAATGCTAACAACCCATCATGCAAAAATTTTATTACTTAAGTTAATATGTCAAAGTCATGGAAAAATGTATCAAGAACACAATTACTCCCATAAGTTGCAATAAAAACAAATCATTAGCAAAGCATTTTCTCACACCCTTTTTAATGGTATAAGCACAATAAAAAACAAGTAAGTGGATAAAATATTGGACTAGAAAATGATGGTTTTGCAACAATGGGTATTGTTTGAGACCAATTTCCACTTACGAAAATTGCCCTCTTCTTTTCTATTTTCCCACTCTTTTATCCCTTTATTTTCCCTCTTATATACTTAACAAAATTCCCCTTTCTTTTTCCCCTGTAGTTTGTCTTTCTGGTTACTTAGTCATTTTTTCCAAAAATGTCTTGCTACGCGGGTTGGAAGATTCACGGGTTCACATTTTTATTCATGCTTTTATATCGCGATTCCCCTTTCCATACCTAGCCACTTTTTCGATCACAGGTTCCCACCCAGGCGGTCTCTAAATTGCACTTCCATTGTTCTGTGACCTATAAACAACACTCTGGCTACTACAATATACAAATTCACTTACAAAATCCCACATCATCCCATCTTCCCTATTACACATTTTTAACTCAAAAGTTTCGATACATATAATTTGACTGTCAGGGCCTCACGTCTCCTCGGGAACCATTTTCACCCTATTTTGAAGCTCGCCTGACCATTTTCCACACTTGGCCATTTCTTGGAATCTCTTTTGTGGATCGTCGGGTTGGCAAGTTTAGGAAATTTCCAATTCCTAATCGTTGTTTCCTCTGCATTCCACCTTCAGAATTCTTTTCAAGAATATGCAATAAGTATAGTATACAACTTCTCGAAAAACATACAAAAAAGATATTTCCCTGAAATGGGATACCTATTACAGATTTGAATATATTAGCCCTTATTTTCCCTCTTTTATACTTAACCAAATTTTCGTTTCTTTCCCCCCTCTACTTTCTCTTTCTGGTTACTTAGTTGTTTTTCCGAAAATGTCTAACTGTGTGGGTTGGCGGACTCATGGGTTCACATTTGCACTCGTGCTTTTATATCACGACTCTGACCGACCACTTCCCATTCCATACCTAAGGACTTTTCTGATCACAGATTCCCAGGCAGGCGGGCCCTAGATTGCACTTCCATTGTTCTGTGACCTGTAAACAACACCCGAACTTATGTGATATACAAATTTACTATCGAACTCCCACATCATACTCTCTTCCGTGATACACAGTTTGCACTCAAAAGTTCTGAGACCTGCAATTTGACCTTTGGGTCTGCACATCTCTTGGGGAACTATTTTCACCCCATTTTGAAGCTCGTGCCTCCGCTTTCCATACTTGGCCATTTCTTGGAATCTCTTTCGCAGACCATCGGGTTGGCAGGTTCACAAAATCTCCAATTCCTAATTGTTTTTTCATGTGCCTGCCACCTTTGCACTTCTTTCCAAGTATGCAATAACTGAGGTTTAATGCTAACAACTCACCATGCCTCCAGGAGACAATCATACTAACTGTCCCTACACAACTTGTCCAGAAACATGCAGAAAATATCCTACCAAGTAATGGGATATCTATTACAAATATCAATATGTTAGCGAAAACGAGTCCCACCGATCGTTTCCCTATTCCATACTTACCGAATTTCCCACTTGCAGGTTCCTGAATCGACGGATTGCACTTCCATTTTTCCTTAACCTGCAAACAACACCTCGAATTCCGCGATATACAAATTGACTTCTGGACTCCCACATCATCCCCTCTTCTGTGTTACACATTTTTCACTCAAAATTTCTGATACATACAATTTGACCGTTGGGGCCTCGCGTCTCCCTGGGAACCCTTGTCACCCTATTTTGAAGCTCGTCCGACTGCTTTCCACACTCGACCATTTCTTGGAATCTCTTTCATGGATCTTCGGGTTGTCGAGTTCGAAAAATTTCCAATTCCTACTCATTGTTTCATGTGCCTGCCACCTTCATACTTCTTTCCAAGTATATGCAATAAGTATACAAATTCTCCAGAAACATGCAGAAAAGATCTTTCTAGGAAATGGGATATCTATTACAGATTTGAATATATTATCCCTTCTTTCCCCTCTTCTATACTTAACCAAATTATCGTTTCTCTTTCCCCTCTACTTTCTCTTTCTGGTTACTTAGTCGTTTTTTTGAAAATGTCTAACTACACAGGTTGGTAGACTCACTGGTTTAGATTTGCGCTCATGCTTTTATATCGCGACTTCGATCGACCGCTTCCCCATTCCATACCTAGCCATTTTTTTGATCGTGGATTCCCAGCCAGGCAGGCTCTATATTGCACTTCCATTGTTCTGTGACATGCAAACAACACCCTAAATTCCGTGATATACAAATTTACTGTCGGACTCCCACATCATACCCTCTTATGTGTTACATAGTTTTCACTCAAAAGTTCTGAGACCTACAATTTGACCTTTGAGTCCTCACGTCTCCTATGGAACTATTGTCACCCCATTTTGAAGCCTGTTCGTCCACTTTCCATACTTGGCCAATTATTCAAATCTCTTTCGTGGATCGTCAGGTTGGCGGGTTCACGAAATATCCAATTCCTAATTATTGTTTCCTGTGCCCGCCACCTTCGCACTTCTTTCGAAGTATGTGCAATAATTGAGGTTTAATGCTAACATCTCACCATTCCTCGAGGAGATAGTCATAATAATTGGCCCTACACAACTTGTCCAGAAACATGCAGAAAATATCCTTCCAGGTAATGGGATATCTATTACAAATATCAATATATTAGCGAAAATGAATTCCACTGACCGTTTCCCTATTCCATACTTATCGACTTTTTCTCTTGCGGGTTCCTGGATAGGCAGGTTCAATATTTCCCTTGCATTGTTTCGTGACCTGCAAACAACACCTGAAATTTTGCGATATACATGCAAAAAAGATCTTGCCAGGTAATGGGATATCTATTAAAAATTCTAATATATTAGCGAAAACGAGTCCGGCCGACCGTTTCCCTATTCCATACTTAGCCACTTTTTTGATTGCGGGTTCCCAGACAAGTGGGCTCAACATTTCCCTTCCATTGTTTGGCGACCTGCAAACAACACCCGAAATTCCACAAATATACAAACCGACCACTGGACTGCCCCATCATGCCCTCTTTTGTTTTACGCCTTTTCCAGTCAAAATTTCCGAGACATACAATTTGACCGTCAGGTCCTCACCTATCTTGAGAATCCCCTGTAACCCTATTTTGAAACCCATCCAACCTCTTTTCATACTTGTCCATTCCTTACTTTCTCTTCCCCGCCCCCGTCACCTTCACACTTTTTTATAATAAAAAAATGTTTATAGACACACA
>JZKD02S0004457.1:323141-340251 GCA_000966675.3 Picea glauca
AAAATATGTTTCAAGATGTTAATTTATGTCATCTCAAAAAATTTTAACAAAGAAATTGTGGCTTATAATTTATTATTATTATTATTTATTTTAGAATATGTGATATTGTTTAAATTGTATTTGAGAAAAAAAAAATTAACAAAGAAATTGGGACTTATATTTTATTATTATTATTATTATTTATTTTAGAATATGTGATATTGTTTTAAATTGTATTTGAGAAAAAGTACAAACTTTTCATCTTGATTGTATCGTAGCTATTTAGCATGGGTAGTATTTACCAATTAAATTAATTTATTGGAATTTATATTTTATTATTATTATTGAGTTTACATATATTGTTACATTCTTTTAGATTATATTTTTGAGGAAGTATTGATTTCCATAATTTCATAATTCCGCTAAATCATATCATAGTTTGTTAACATTGAGATGGGATTAATAATATATATTTATTGATTTTATACAAATAAAAATACATGTGCCAAATTGCTATCCTTAAGTTCAGTGCATAATTATATAATATATTTATAAGTAATTCTTTGTAATAAATAAGTGTTGTGTGGCATTTGATGAATGGAGATGGAGATGATAGTTGGCCATTTATAATTATTTATGATGATGATTTTTGGAAAATGGGGAGAGTCGACGAATATTGTTAAAAAAAATAGAAATTAACAGCATGGTAAGTAAAAGGTAATTAGAAAAGATGTTTAAAAAATATCAAAAAGTTGTGTTTAATTGTTTTTTTAGAAACAGAATGATAAGAAAATTGTAAATATTAAAAGGTATATTGAAATTACATTGAATACTAATTTAAGATATAACTTATATCTTATTGTATAGTTATTGAAAAAGAATCTACCCATGAATAGATGGCAAAAACAAAGTAATTAGTATAAAATGAAATCTTCCCATAAAGTAATATGAAACGTAACATATGAAGAAGATATATGATAATATAATCTGACGTAAATCGTGGTTTAATGTGTTTTAATGGGAGATGTTCTCGAGGTATTTTCTTATTAATCAGTAATAAAAGAATAATTAATCTTCATTGGGAAGGGCACGAAGGTGGAGGAGATGGAAGTGAGCGATGAATGGTTTGAAACTTTTAAAGCTTGTGAGCTCGAAGAGTGCGGGGTGGAATTGTAGATCACAAAAGTTTTGGGTGCAAGATGTATATGACGAAACAAGGGGAATGAGAGTTCGATAAGCTTGAAAGACTCTCATAAATCACAATTTAATGCACCTTAATGGGAGATATCCTGGAGATTTTCATGTAAATCACGGTTTAATGCATTTTAATGGGACATGTCCTGGAGGTTTTTCCCTTACTAATGGCAGTCCTTTCGAATTTGTGTGGTGAGTTGTTACTAAGAAAAACATAATTAATGTGCATTGGAAAGGGTGCGAAGGTGGCTGGGATGGAAGGGAGCCATAAATTCTTTGAAACTTTTTGTGAACCTAGGTAGAGTGAAGCTTATGAGTTTGAGTGCGCGGTAAAATTGTAGAGCATGGAAGTTTTGGGTGCAAGATGTATATCATGGAACATAGGGAATGAGAGTTTAATGGAACCCAGGGCCATACAATTGGCTAAGTATGGAAAGGAAGGGTGGTCAGTTGAGCTTTTGTAAATCGCGGTTTAATGCAAATTAATGGGAGATGCCCTCAAGTTTTTCACTTATTAGTGCCACTTTTTCCGAACATGTGTGTTGAGTTGTCACTAGTAAAAGCATAATCAATGTGCATTGGGAAGGGCGTGAAGGTAGCAGGGATGGAAGGGAGCGATAATAAATTTGAAACATTTGTGAATCTGGGTAGAGTGAAGCTTGTGAGCTGGAGGAATTGTAGACCACGAAAGTTTTTGGTGTAAGATGTATATGATGGAATTGTAGATGACGAAAGTTTTGGGCACAAGATTTATAATAGCGCCAACCAGGGGACCAACAACCATAAATTTGGCTAAGTACGGAATTGTAGATCACTGAATTTTTGGGTGCAAGATGTATATTAAGGAACACGGGGAATGAAAGTTCAGTTATGCCAACTCGGGAACCGACGACCATAGAATTGGCTTATTAATGCCAATAAGCGAACCTGTGTGTTGAGTTGTCACTAGTAAAAGCATAATGAATGTGCATTGGGAAGGACAGGAATGTGGTGAGGATTGAAGAGAGCGATAAATGGTTTGAAACTTTTTTGAACCAGGGTATAGTGAAGGTTGCATCCATAAAGTTGGATAAGTATGGAATTGTAGATCATAGAATTTTTGGGTGCAAGATGTATATCACAGAACAAGGGGAATGAGATTTTGGTTGCGTCAACCCAGGAATCGACAGCCATAGAATTGGCTAGGTATGAAAATAAGCATCGGTCAATCAGACTCCCGTAAATCGCATTTGAATTGTTTCTTTCTTATTAATGCTAATAAGCGAACCTGTGTGCTAAGTTGTCGCTAGTAAAAGGATAATGAATGTGCATTGGGAAGGGAAGGAATGTGGCGAGGATTGAAGAGAGCAATAAATGGTGTGATTTTTTTTTGAAACCAGGTATAATGAATCTTATGAGTTCCGGGAGTCTGGGGTCGAATTGTAAATCATGGAAGTGTTGGGTGAAAAACGTATATCACAGAAGTGTTGTGTTCAAGATGTATATCACAGAACATGGGGCATAAGAATTCGATAGTGCTAAGTCAGGACCCCGCAGTGAGATAATTGGCTAAGTGTTGAAAGGGACGATCGTCAGTTGGGCTCATGATGTGATGATATAAATGGAGATGAGGATATGGCAGTCAGCTAACCCGGGAACCCACAACCAATATAGGAGCTTGAGAAACTAAGGTTCAAGTTTAACTAGATTTTGTTTATATTTATTTAAAATGTATTCATATTAATGTATCTTAATAGATTATTTTTCATCCAAATATAAACCATGTTCCAATTTGTGGAGGAATTGTAGACCACAGAAGTTTTCGGTGCAAGATGTTTATCACGGAATTGTAGATGATGAAATTTTTGGGTGCAACATTTATAATAGCACCAATCTGGGGACCGACGTTGGCTAGGTATGAAAAGCAGTGACGGTCAATCAGACTCCTATAAATCGTGGTTGAAAGAATTTTTTTCTTATTAATGCCAATTAGTGAACCTGTGTGATTTGTCGCTAGTGAAAGTATAATGAATGTACATTGGGAAGGGAGGGAATGTGGCAGGGATTGAAGAGAGAGATAAATGTTTTGAAAATTTTGTGAACATGGGCATAGTGAATCTTGTGAGTCATAGGAGTTCGAAGTCGAATTGTAAATCACGGAAGTGTTGGGTGAAAAATGTATATCATGGAAGTGTTGGGTGCACGATGTATATCACGGAACATGGTGTTAGCACTGAGAGTCACCCTCATATTGCAGGAGGATAAGCCCAGTACCCATCAGAGTTTTTGGTGGATGTTTGGTTTATATGAGTGGAGGTCAATTGAAAAAACTCAATACATGAATGATGTTCAACACAGAACTGGACAAGAAATGTAAAAGTAAGTGAGGGCCACAACTAACTTCAGTCAGTGAATTGAGTTTAAATATGAGCAGAGGGAAGACTTAGTGGGAAAGGTGGGAAAGACTGCTATGGGTGTCAGGGCTTCAAGCAACGCGAAGAAGAAAAACTCAGACTCAATATCACTCTTAAGCTCAAGTTTCAGACACTGAAATATATCCAAACAACACAATGATCAAACCTACATCACCATGCAAATACAACAACTCGATTGGATCCTCCATGCCCAAGCCATACAATGTAAGAGGGAAGAATATCACAAGGAAGCTGACTAAAATTGGTCATGATACTGCTGCAATCAAACCTACATTATAACAACATAAAAACCCTCGACTGGATCCTCCATGCCCGAGTGTTTTAGCATAATTTTTTACAAAGAGATGAAAAGAGGCTGACTTCTATTAATTTGAAATTCTCAAATCTAATACATAACCAGAGAACAATTCTAGAATAAAAAAATTTACAAAATAGCGAGCTTTGCTCAACCAGTTGACAACGATAACAAAATATCAAAACCAACTATTTATACTTAGAATAGTCCTTGACTATCACGAGTGTGATATGATCACTACATTCAAATCATTGTGTCTGAGTAGTCTTCTATCAAACTATGCATGTATCACTCTGTCAGATGCGAGCTCAGATCGACATGGGTATGCAGGAAAATTTGTCCACATGGGTACCACGGGCTGACAGTTTAGTCCCCATGGCTGGACCTTCCATGCCTTCCATTTATGGATTGATTTGAGGTTTCAACCACTGACTCTATTTTCATTAACTACATTTTCTTGGGAACTCAACGAGATTAAATGCTCAGGGGGCGGTCATGTGGTGCTCTTGGATAGGACACTATATAAACATGTGATTGCAGGGATGCTCAAAAGTGGCTTGGGTTCAGACCACTTTTGGGCCCGCAATTCACCACCTTTCACCATGTAGAACTTTCGCCTTACCATGGTTTCAATTGCGGGACCACTCAAGAAAATTATCGCCTGAGCATGTTGCATCCCCGCAATGAACTGTGGTCATAGATCTGGTCTTGATATGAGATCTAGGCACACCTGCTAGATTTGGTGCCACTTCCAAGCTTAACCGGCCACCAACTTTAGAATCCTCCAACCTGTGCCTTGGCGGGGGACACTACTTTTGACATTGAACAATAACACCTTCCGAAGGATGATATGACATGGTGGCCTGATGTCACCATCTTGATGTGTCATGAAAGAGAAGTGACATGTGTCACTAAGAAAGAAGTGAATGATATGCCCACGACTGCCTAGACTGAGTGCCATGTGTCATTGTTGGGTAGGTTCCAAGTGTCATGACCGATGAGTGTGCCACACGTATACACTAATGACTGCCACATGTCCTCTTAAATCGACGACTGAGATTTCCTTCGAGTCTTCAGGATCCAGAAAAATCAAAGCTCAAACTTATTTTTTCCTCAAAGAAAAACATCTGGAGTTAAGGATATTACGACACGTGGCCTCCAGAGATCGATGGTTGAGATCCCTTCGTGCCTCTAGACTTTGGGAAAATCAAATCTCAAACCTCGTTGTCTTTTGTCGCTTACATTCGAAGCTAAGGATCTGGTGATGCGTGACCCCTAGATTTGGACGGTCGAGATCCACTTCGGGTCTCTGGGCTCCACGAAAATCAAAACTCAAATCTCGCATACCTTCTATGATTTTACCCGGACTTGTCGATCTATGGACGTGTGTCCTGTTCAATCAACAATTATTCTCCTCCTTTGGGACATTGACCCCTTAAACAAGATGGAAGACCCTTCTTCTCCCTTCTCAATCAATGATCAAAATCTCCTTTGGGTCTTCGGGCCTTTCCCCCTTCACTTTCCTCCAGATCTCTAGATCTAGCGCCACGTGCCATTTGGATCGGATGGCTGAGACTTACTCTGGGCCTTCGGGCTTCGACACTTCGAGAACTTTGCACGTTTCTGATTTTAAAATTCCCGAAGTAAAACTCTCGGAGTGACAGATTCGATGACACGTGGCTTTTGGATTCATATGAACAAGATCTTCTTTGAGACTTCGAGCTCTGGAAAAATCAATTTTCAAACCTATATTCCCCAAGAAGATCACAAATCTCTACCGCGTGTCCCCTCTAATGGATGGTCCAGATTCACTTTGGGCTTTTGGCATTTCATGGCTTTGGGGGGCACTGCCAGTAAGATCAACGACTCCCTGCTGATTTCAAGATCAATGGTCCATGATTACTTCGAGAGTTCGGGCTTCGGCTCTTTGGAAGTTTTATACACTTATCACTTCGAACCTCCTGAAGCTCATTCCCTCGAATGCCTAGATCAACTAACACCTGTCCCTTTTTAGATCAATGATTCATCTTCTCTTCAGGCCTTGGGGGATTTTCATGATGCTATACTTCATGCAATTTAGAAACTTTGAATACCCGAGGGCTGCTAATCTGATTTTTCTGATTGGATATCCGTCGTCCAAAGATAAACTTGGTTGTTTTCTTGATTCGAGTCCATAACATGCTACTTTGAATGTTTTGCTTCGTGCTTATGGCTACGGCCTATGGCCTTTGACAACTATATGTGATAACATTTGGCTCCAAAGGGGATGGCATGCTCCCTGCGAGCTACCAAGAATGCACAATTCCAGTGCCTTTCTTTTGGGATATGGAGTCTAGCTCAAAAAATTCACTGAAGAAAACAGGGAAATATGTATAGTATTCTAATAAAAAATGAAAACAAACACATGGGCTCCAGAAGGAGCTTATTTATGTACACACATACACTAATTGATTTTTACAAAGTGATAGGTGAAAGAAAACTTCCACCATATCCATTCAAGTGGCTTCCTAAATGGAAACTTATTTACTCTGTCACTGATCAAATAAAGATAATGCAACTATGACAGAAGAATGATTACATTTTTCAACCCTCCTCCTAGTGCTAAAATCAATATAAATTTGTGAGGCTCCAAAGCATGGACAAAAAAAAACTCCATGTAATCCCCCACAGGGTCACAAAATAGGGGCCGAAACCCTATGGGTTGGTGACTGAAAACAAGCTTTGTCCTGCAAGTGCTCACCTATGGTTGAATGTCCATGGCAAGCACATGTGAGTGGAAGGTTGATGCAAGCTGCTGACTCACTTCTTCTTTGTCTACTCTGATAACCTCTGCTAGTTGTTGGCAAGAAAAATCCTTAAGTATATTGATGAATGACTCTTCCTCATCTTCTTCAAGGCTCTCCCAAGGCTCAGAGTCATAATCATCATACACAGGGGACATGGGAAAGTTTTTCTCTTTATCATGTTGTTCAGTGTTTTCTGCAGGCCTAGGATGGTTGGTTTCCTCATAATATTTTTCCTTAATGAATAGAGGATAAGGCTCTACTGTATGCACTGGGAAATCCTACATATCCAACTCAGAATCTGATTGAAAGATGTCATACGTAAGTTGGATTCTCCCCAGGTAAATTGAATGTGATGTAGGGATATGTTTCTCTTCATCATAATACTCATCAAAGTTGGGTGAGCGCAAAACTCCCCCATCTTGTAAAACAGGAGCAATCTCTTGATTCTTCATTTCAATCCTAGGTGCAAACACCTCATGGGGAATATCTTGAAGGAAAATAGAGGGATCCTCTTCCAAAACTATTTCTTCTTTTAAATCTGAGACAATATGTGTACCAGGGGAGGAATATAATGCATCTATGACCGTGCAATCATCAGTGTTATCATCAATCATATCTAGAAGGCCTTGTCCTTGGTAAATAGAGAGAGAAAATATTTCATCCATAACTGCAAAATACTCTCTTATATCTTCACTTTCTATTTCAATCATATCTTCACTAGACTTATCACACGAGGAAGACTCTATCATCTACTAGATGTGTGATGCAAACCTTTTACAACAACTATAAAAAATAAGATGAGCTCGGTAAATATTCTCGTAATATGAATTGAAAGCATCATGAAAATCCTTCAAGGAATGGATACTAGCAGTAGGGAGATATTGACACCATTCATGAGAATCTTCTTCTAAATAAAATATAAACATCTTGATCAATACATCCTCATGAAAGAAGCCATGTTCAAGCATGCATATATGAAATTTTAATAAGTGCTTAACAGGATGGTCATGCTTGCTTCCTCTAAATTTCAGAAGATATTCATCCCATTCAGGAACCATGGAAAAGCTCTGCTCTTCATCGTCTTCGCTAAGATATCCATCAAAAGTTGCTTGTTCTTGGTCAGTATCCAACATCACTTCTCCATCATAAGCAGGGATGCTAAGAGAATCTGTTTCCAAGACCAGAATATCCTCTTCATTTTCTTTGCAAGAGCGGTGAGAAAAATCTTCCTTCAATTCCTCTATTCTTGTCGAGAGTGATCGTATCCGCTCCATCAGCTCCTCTGGGGGATGTCTCTCATCCTCACATCTTTCAAAAGAATGAACTATGTCTCGAACGCCATCTCTATAATCCTCACAATAGTTATGACAAATTAACTAAGAGGAATAATACCTTTGACAATGAGTATTGAAAGCTGCATGAAACTGCTGCAGGGAGGAGATGCTAGCAAGGGACAAGGAGTGACACCACTTATGATCATCTCCCACTAGTGAGAACATGAACATATTCAATAATACATCCTCATGATGTATCTCCCACCGATGCATGAGTTGATGAAACTCACCGAGATGCTTGGTCAGGTTGTCATCTCTATGTTCTCTAAATATGGGGAAAAAATCACCCCACTCTTTTATAGTAGGAAAAACATTTGGAAAACTAGGAACAACAAAGAAATTAAAAGGATCGAACCTCTGAGCCAAGATGGCTTGCATCTGAAAATATGAATTTTTAAAACTGAGGAGTCGCCACTAGATTCTTTAATCATGGAGTCGCCATGTGAATGCTATGCAGTCTAAATGTCTCTAGTATTTTTTCACCATCAAAGACCAGATCTGATCATTGTCGTTCTCCCAGGGAAATTTTCAATCCGGGACAGCGAATAAAATCCTTCTTGAGAAATATCCTCTGGGTCAGCTTTAGGTGTGCTAGAGGTAGCCACAACTGAAAGAGTGGAGTCGCCAGGTGCAAGCTGCAATATCCAATGGTTTTGATATCTGATGGACCTTCAAAATCATAATATTTTTGTTGTTCAATCATAGGGGAAGGTATTCAATTCATTCCATGGCAACGACTCCGTGAATATTAGCACAAATAATCACCCTTAGACTGTGGGAGGATAAGCCCAATACCCATCAAAGTTTTTTGTGGATGCTTGGTTTATATGAGTGGAGTTCAATGAACAAAACTCAATATATGAATGATGTTCAACACATAACTGGACAAGAAATGTATAGGGAAGTTAGGGCCACAACTAACTTCAGTCAGTGAATTGATTTTAAGTGTGAGAAGAGGGAAGACTTAATGGGAAAGGTGGACAAGACTGTTATAGGCACCAGTTCTTCAACTAGCTTGGAGAAGAAAAACTTAGACTCAAGATCACTCTTAAGCTCAAGTTTCAGACAATGAAATATGTCCAAACAACACAGTCATAACATCACAATGATCAAACCTACATCACCATGCAGCTACAACAACTCGACTAGATCCTCCATGCCCGAGCCATACAATGTAAGAGGGAATTAGATCACAAGGAAGTTGACTAAAATTGGTCACGATACCACTGCAATCAAACCTACATTACAACAACATAACAAACCTCGACTGGATCCTCCATGATCGAGTGTTTTAGCATAGTTTTTTACAAAGAGATGAAAAGAGGATGACTTCTATTAATCTAAAAGTCTCAAATCTGATGCATAACCAGAGAATAGTTCTAGCATCAAAAACATTACAAAATAGGGAGCTCTACTCAACCAGTTGACAACAATAACAAGATATCAAAACTATCTATTTATACTCAGAATAGTCCCTGACTATCAGGAGTATGATATGATCAATATATTCAAAGCATTGTGTCTGAGCAGTCTTCTATCAGACTGTGCATGTATCCCTCTGTTAGACACGAGCTTAGATCCACATGGGTCTGCAGGAAACTTTGTCGACAGGGGTACCACGGGATGACAGTTTAGTATCCACGTCTGGACCTTCCATGCCATCCATTTATGGATTAAGTCGAGGTTTCAACCACTAACTCTATTTTCATTAACTTCCTTTTCTCGAGAACTCAATGAGATTAAATGCTTAGGGGGCGGCCACATGGTGCTCTTGGATAGGACACTATATAAACATGTGATTGCGGGGATGCTCAAAAGTGGTTTGGGTTCAAACCGCTTTTGGGCCCGTAATCCACCACCTTTTTCCACATAGCACTTTCGCCTTACCATGGTTTCAATTGCGAGACCGCTCAAGAAAATTATCGCCCGAGCATGTTGCGTCCCCGCAATGAACTGTGGTTGTAGATCTGGTCTCGATCTGAGATCTTGGTGGACCTGCTAGATTTGGCACCACTACCAAGATTAACCACCCACCAACTTTTAGAATCCTCCAAATTGTGCCCTGGGGGGGACACTACTTTTGATGTTGAACAATAACACCTTCCGAAGAATGATATGACGTGGTGGCCTAACATCACCATATTGATGTGTCATGAAAGATAAGTGACACGTGTCACTCAGAAAGAAGTGAATGATATTCCCACATCTACCTGGACTGAGTGCCACATGTCATTGTTGGGTAGGTTCCAGGTGTCACGACTGATGAGTGTGCCACATGGCTACAATAATGACTTCCACGTATCCTATTAAATCGATGACTAAGATCTCCTTCGGGTCTCTGGGGTCCAGGAAAATCAAAACTCAAACTTATTTTTTCCTCGAAGAAAAACATTTAGAGTTAAGGATCTGACAACACATGGCCTCCAGAATCGACGATTGAGATCCCTTCATGGCTCCAGACTTCGGGAAAATCAAATCTCAAACCTCACCGTCTTCTATCGCTTTCATCCAGAGCTAAGGATATGGCAACGCGTGGCCCCTGGATTTGGACGACCGAGATCCACTTCGGGTCTCCAGGCTCTGGGAAAATCAAAACTCAAATCTTGCTTACCTTCTGTGCTTTTACTCAGAGTTGTCGATCTACTGATGCATGTCCTCTTCAATCAACAGTTTTTCTCCTACTTCAGTATTTTGACCCCTTAAACCAGATGGATGACCCTTCTTCTCCCTTCTCGATCAATTATCAAAATCTCCTTCAGGTCTTTGGGCCTTTCCCCCTTCACTTTCCTCCGGAGCTCTAGATATGGAATCACGTGTCCATTTGGATTGGATGACCGATACTTTCTCTGAGCCTTCGGGCTTTGACGCTTCAAGAGCTTTGTGTATTTCTCATTTTAAAAATCCCAAAGTAAAACTCACGGAGTGACAGATCCGAGGAAGTGTGGCTTTTGGATTCGAACGACCAAGATCTTCTTTGGGACTCTGGGCTCCGGAAAAATCAATTTTCAAACCTATCTTCCCCACAAAGCTTGTTGATCTCTGTCACGTGTCCCCGTTGATGGATGGTCCAAATTCACTTCAAGATTTTGACATTTTGGGGCTTTGGGAGGCATTTTCAGTAAGATCAATGGCTACCTACTGATTTCGAGATCAATGGTCCACGATTACTTCGGGAGTTCAGGCTTTGGCTCTTCAAAAGTTTTATATACTTCTCAGTTCTAACCTCCTGAATCTCATTCCGCCAAACACTTGGATCAACTGACACTTGTCCCTTTTCAGATCAACGACTCATCTTCACTTTGAGCCTTGGGGGATTTTCATGATGCTATACTTCGTGCAATTCTGAAACTCTAAATACCTGAGGGCCGCTAATTTGATTTGCCTGATTAGATCTCCATTTTTGAAAGAGAAACTTGGTTTTTTTCTTGATTCAAGTCCATAACAGGTCGCTTTGAATGTTTTTCTTCACGTTCATGGCTACGACCTGCGGCCCTTGACAAATATATGTGATAACACATGGGGCATAAGAATTCAATAGCGCTAAGTTGGGACTCTATGGTGAGATAATTGGCTAAGTGTTGAAATGGATGGTGGTTGATTGGGCTCATGATGTGAAGATATATATGGAGATAAGAATCTTGAAGTACGCTAACCCAACAACCCGCAACCAATCTAGGAGCTCAAGAAAGTCAAGTTCAAGTTCATATATTTATTTAAAATGTATTCATATTAATGTATCTTAATATATTATTTATGGTCCAAATGTAAACCATGTTCGAATTTGAAGGATGTTTTCGACTTGCAATTTTTTCTCAAACCCATAAGCAATAGACAAAAAATATATGACTTAACAATTTGTATATGGAATCATATTTTGCAATATAGGAAGGTGCAATATATGCACAATATTAAACAGGAACATGACCCCAACATGTACAGGGAAATGAGTTAATTTAAAAAAAAAAAAAAAAACATGAAAAATTAAAGATCACCATAGATCAACCTAAACTATTTATATTAAGATAACTGGGTTACAAAATACATTTGAGAATATTTCCCAAAATAGTTTTCTTGGAATTGGTAAGAAAATATATAGTTCAGTACATATTCTATGAAATATAAATGTGTTTTCCATAATGATTGGGATTGGGGCTCCCGCAAACCACAAAGCAAAGATGTACAAGAATCAAGTTTGTAGAAAGAAGAAAATTGACGATGGAAAACAACAACACCTTCCAAGAAGAAATAGAAAATTGTCAGTCGTTGGTTAAATCTTTGTTAGAGCAACTAGATGAAGACATCGACAAATAAAGAAGAATGTGATCAGTATCAACTTACTATGATGGTGTCCCATGCCTTGTCATTTGCTCGTTGATGTCCTTTTATGGCTTTCCTCGACGGCTATGGGAACCATGTGAATCATCCTTTTCCCTTCATTGGTAATCTTGTCGACGACCCTTTTGAACCACTCTTCTATGTAGCTCCTCATGGGTGCCAAGTTGATCTCATGTTGGATTTTTATATTGAAGAATTCACTTTCCAAGTCCCTTAGATCAATAGAGAGGTTGTGCAATGCTTCTTGAATATCTTGTTTTTTAATCGAAAACCGACTAGCCAGTTTTTCATGTCATATTCACCATATTCAAGAATGCCATATAAATTTTCAAATGATAGTCTTTTATAGATATGAACTTGATCATCAAATGCTTTCTTGGTTAAAAACAACGAGTTGAATATCAATTTCGGATCATGGACTTCATTGGTGCTACTAGCTAGATCTATCTCAGTTATCTTCTTGAATAGTTTGTCTCTTCTAGATATGCCCTGGCTACATTCTTGAATGATACCATTCACTTTTTTTACCTTTTCTTTCCAGCATGAGTTTAGTTGGCCTATTCGATTCAGGGAAGGGAGATCCTCCTCTCTTCTTATGAATTCCATCATACCAGTAAATTTAACACCAAATGGTACAACTACAACGAGGTAGAAACCTTCCTCATTCTTGACATCTGCTTGCATATACTCATGAAAATCATGCGCTCTTGTTCCAAAAGAGACCATACTCTTTGACATCTCCCAAGCTTATGTTATTAATTCCATTCTTCTCTTTATATTTTTTTCCGCATAGCCTCGGGATGATATGAGAAGGCTTTCTGATCCTTTTAACTTTGTCATAGGTGTGGTGGGCCCGATCATTTCCAAAGGAGTAGAAACCAGTGGAAGAGACATTAGAGCTCCCTCCAATTCTTTGATTCTCTCCTTTAACATGACGTTTTCCGCTTCAAGGCTGCTAATAGAGTTGTCTAGAGAATCTCCAATTTCTCGGTGTATCTGGGAAGGGCATATGTTCCGTAGGTTGATCTCTAAACAAGATTTCCCTTTCTTATTCTTTACATCTCTCTTTTCAATAACCAATTTTTTGGATTCGATGTCAAAAACAATGCTCTGAAATGCAAAAGAATCTTCTTCATCCAAGGTATCGGTCCCAATTATTTCCATCTCAGGATTATGTGGAAAAGTGATCTCTAACTGGTCGTCGTCGGGAACGTTTTGTCAATGTCAATTTCTAGTTGCACATATTTGAAGGAGAGATCGTGGATATCAATTTCTCCCCTTAGTCCCTCTTGATCTTGCACTATTGTTTTACATTTTTTGCTCGCGAGAAGTTTGTGAGAAATTTCAATTTTTCTAGAGGGAGGGTTCTTATATCCTCCTCCTCATGAAGAATTGTGTGTGACTTTCTTTCTTGGGTAGGCCATTGGAGTACTGCTCTGAGATGTTGTGGTCTTGGCTGTGGTAGTCGGGGATTGGGCACTTTTTTCAACCGGGCCTTTTCATTTCTGCTTGTACGAATCAATGGTGTTGAGTATTGTCTCAAGGTTTCTTGCATCATGAGCATGACTTCCTAAGGTGTTATCTTTGTCTTCATTCAGGATAGTGTCAGTGAAAAAACTGTTGGAACCGACAACCAATAGGTGTTCTACAAAAATACCATCAGGGTCGAACCCTTTTAATTTTTCAGCACATTTCAAATTGATGTTGTGGAAGTGGCCTGTGAAACTGTCAATATTGTTCATATTCCTGACCATGAAATCCCCATCTTTCCAAGGCAGAGAGATGAATTGAATTTTTCTCTTTTCATGGAAAAATGCAACCAGTAGGTGTACTGCCTTGCTATTTCAGCAAAAATAATTGTACCAGATATGTGACATGGAAGGAAGAAAGGGTTTTATTTGGACCCAAAAATCTTTATAACATTATAGTTCTCCATTTCTTCTAGTGTTCCCTTCCTATACAAGA
Organism: Picea glauca; assembly: GCA_000966675.3. Taxonomy (NCBI): domain Eukaryota; kingdom Viridiplantae; phylum Streptophyta; class Pinopsida; order Pinales; family Pinaceae; genus Picea; species Picea glauca. The sequence goes on from JZKD02S0004457.1 coordinate 337,444, forward strand.
ACTTGGACTCCTGGTCAGACAACCGGGGAACATACTTTTCAAATATCAATGCTTTAAAAACTAAAACAAAATCATTAAAGATTTCATAAAAATGTTGGGAGGCGCCATGTCTCCATAATATCTGGTACGAGAAGGTTACTGGATCAAATTCACATTTTACCTTATTACACATAGATAATTCAGGGAATGGACAACAATTCACCACTGCGAAAATTAAATAAGATGACATAAACAATTTATTTTTCCTTGTGTATTGCAATAACTGGGAAGAGATTTCAATGGAAATCAAATTTTCCCAATGGAATATTGCTTGTTCCTTCACTGTAAAATATAAAATATACAGAATCATTTGAGAGATGTTGGATGTATTTTCTTGTCCTGTTATCCTCGTGAAAATCCATGCAATTTTCCAGAAAGGGTTTTTAAATGCACTAACCGGTAATCTGGTCATGTCCCTGGGACTGACCGTTGGGTTCTCTAAGAACTTTGGCAAGAGGTCGAATTCATTATCATGCTTCTTTAAGAACTCTCTGTAATTCTCTCCCTTGAAAGTAGGCATTGGGTCAGGAAATCTTAACATCTTTTGAAATACTTGAGGTGATAGGGAGACTCAGGAATGGTTTCGCAACTAGATAATCTGTTGGTTCAGAATATAGTTTTCAATGTAGCAGGTGACCAACTCCTTACAGTCAAAAAATTTGGGGACACAACCTGCTCGTGCAATTCCAGATGTCTAGATAACTTCCTTCTGGGAAGAAGGGGACAAGTACTAGTCATAATCTTTGGACCACTGAAAACTCTAGTCCTCGCGCCCAAAAATATTGAGGGTATGTCCACATAAATGTTATCGAGCTGTAGCCATAAGGTGATGAGAATGTTCCTTTTCTCCTGATAGTATTTAAAATGAATGTTGGAGCATGATAATATGATCTCCCGTAAATCTTGGTTCAATGCATTTTAATGGGAGATGTCCTCGAACTTTTCTCCTATTAATGTCAATTTGTTCGATGTGTCTGGTGAGTTGTCACTAATAAAGGAATAATTAATGTGCATTGGGAAGCGTACGAAGGTGGGGGGGATGGACACGAGTGAAAATTGCTTCAAAAATTTTGTGAACCTGGGAGCCCGGGAACCCGTGAATCTGTGACAACATGAGGTGAAGAATCAACTAAGTATGAAAAGGCGAGGTATAATGCCTTGAAAAAGCTAAAATAAATAACAATTTTTTCGAACTCAAGATCCACACAAAAAAAGAAAAATTCAGATGCCATAATATTGACCTCTGCCAATTCGATAATAGGGAGGTTTAGTTGATGGATCCAAATATTTCTCACTTGATGTGACTGGGGTGCATGTGGGGTGCATGTGAGAAAAGATAATGTTTTGATGAAGATTTGATTATATTGATACATGTGACAGTAATTGTGTGATAGTATTTAGAATGAACACTGAAGGATGGTAATATAATCTCTTGTAAATCTTTCTTTAATACATTTTAATGGGATATGTCCTCGACATTTTTTCTCATTAATGCCAATATTTTCAAACCTGTGTGGTGAATTGTCACTAATAAAAGTGCAATCAATTTGCAATGAGGAAGTGTGTGAAGGTGGTAGGGAAATCAACTAAGTATGAAAGGTCATGGCGGTCAGAAGGACACAGACAGACTCATCATAGGTAGAGTGAATCTTGCGATTTCATGGAGTTTGGGGTCAAATTCTAGATAAAAAAAGTTTTGGGTGCAAGATGTATATCACAAAACAGGGGGCATGAGAGTTTGATAACACCAATCTGGGAACTGGCGTCCAAAAACATTAATTATGGGAAAAACATTGTCATCTATGTAATATACCTCGACCTCGACAAAATCGGGTTAAAGTTAGAAGATAATTTGTTTATATTTACTTAAACACTGTTCATATTATTTTATTTTATTAGTATTTTTTGTGGCCCAATTGCAAACCATGTTCAAATTTGAAGGGTGGATCAACATTTTCATATGCAAGCATACTCTCAAATATGCCAAGCTGTAATATATGAACAATACTAAAGAGGGGCATCATATCAACACCTTTGTAGATGATAGTGGGCTAGCACAATATTACATTCTTGCTACGATGATGCCTTAAAAAAACTAAAATAACCAACAATTTTTTGCCAATTCAAGATTGACAAAAAGAAACTAATCAGATTCCATAATATTCTCCCATTAATGCATTTTAATGGGAGATGTCCTTGAGATTTCTTCTTATTAATGCCAATATTTTTTAACATCTGTGGTGAGTTGGCACTAGTAAAATCATAATTAATGGGAATTGGGAAGGGTCAAAGGTGGCGAGGATGGAGGGGAGAGCAAAATGATTTGATACTTTTGTGAACTTGGGAGTTCGTGAACCCGCGAAACGTTTGTTGGGTATGTGTTATATTTCCACCGGGCCGACATATTTCTGGGCCGACATATTTTCGGGACGACATATTACTAGGATGACATATTTTCGGGACCACATGATATTAGGTGGTTTTTCGGCACATGGTTTTTTGCCGATGGTTTTCTATTTCTGGTTAAGGAATTAGGGTTTTGACTAATCCAGGTAATTGGGTTAGGGTTTTGGATGCCGCTGGCTCCTATATGTATATTGTATTGTAAACAATGTAAAATACTGTATGAATATAATATATGTTGGTTTTCCTGCTTTGGGTTTCTAGGTGAAAAATCTTTGTGTAATGTTTGTATTTGCCATTGTATCTTTTCTGTTCTTTTCTGAATATCAGTTTGCAGTAGATATTGTACAAGGTTAGAATTTACAT
>JZKD02S0004457.1:343710-373586 GCA_000966675.3 Picea glauca
GTGTAGAGGATCCATGGGCATTGCTGCCCTGGATTGTTGACTATGTAACCCTGTAACCCCTTGTGTGCAAAGAAAACAACAAGTGGGAGAATGTTGGGTATGTGTTATATTATTTTCACGAGTAGTAGTGTCTGAGCATTTGCGCCAGGTGCGCAGGGGTTCAGGGGCAGTGCCCCCGAATTTTTTTTTTCGAGTCGACATATTTCCGCCGGGTCGACATATTTCTGGGATGACATATTACCGAGACGACATATTTCCAGGACCACATGATATTAGGTGGTTTTTTGGCACATGGTTTTTTGACGATGGTTTTCTATTTCCGGTTAAGGAATTAGGTTTTTGACTAATCCAGGTCATCGGGTTAGGGTTTTGGATGCCGCTGGCTCCTATATGTATATTGTATTGTAAACAATGTAAAACCGTGTATGAATATAATATATGATGGTTTTCCTGGTTTGGGTTTCCAGGTGAAAAATATCTGTGTAATGTTTGTATTTTCCATTGTATCTTTTCTGTTCTTTTCTGAATATCAGTTTGCAGTAGATATTGTACAAGGTTAGAATTTACAACTTTGAAGAAATTACTAAGTATGGAAAGGAAGGGTGGTCAGACGGAGTCATCGTAGGTAGAGTGAGGCTTGCAAATTCGAGTAGTATGTGGTCGAATTTTAGATCACCTAAGTTTTGGGTGCAAGATGTATACTTTGAACACGGGGCATGAGAGTTTGATAACTCCTACCCGAGAGCCCACAACCATAAAATTGGCTAAGTAAGGAAACGAACAATGTTCAGTTGGACTCGTGATGTCAAGATATAGATGGATATAGAATTTCTCAGCCTGCCACCCAGGAACCCATGAGCATAGAAATGCAACTAAGTATAGAAGAGGAAAAATAAAGGGAGAAAAGAACTTCATTCCTCACACAAGCACACTTTCTCTGATAATTGTCAAGCGATAGAAACACATCAACTATGGGAAAAACATTCTCAGCCATGAAATATAGTTGGATCTCAATAGACCTTGGTTGAAGTACAAAGAGATGTTGTTTATATCTATTTAATCAAGCTCGTAGGTAGATTGAAGCTTGTGAAGTCAAGGATCCCAAGTTCGAATTGTAGATCACCGAATTTTTGGCTGCAAGATGTATACCCCAAACAGAGGGCATGAGATTTCGATAGGGCTTAGTTGGGAACTCACAGGCATAAAATTTTCTAAGTATGGAAATGAACAACGGTCGGTCAGACTCATGATGTGAATATATGGATGGATATATAATTTCTGACTCCGCAACCCCCGGAACCCGTGAGCATAGATATGTGACTAGGTATAGAACCAAAAATGAATAATAGAGGGGAAGAGGAAAAGGGAAAAATGGGCAAGTATAGAAGAGGAAAAAGAAAGGGAGAAAATAAATTTATGCGTCACGCAACAACACTTGGTATTAAGTATGGAAAGGCGGGGCGGTCAGATGGAGTTATCATAGGTAAAGTGAGGCTTCCGATTTCGAGGTGTCCGGGTTCGAATTGCAGATCACCAAAGTTTTGGGTGTAAGATGTATACCTGAACACGGGGCATGAGAGTTCAATATCGCCTACACAAGAATCCATGGCGTAGACCCCTTCTCTCCTAAGGGATGCATGACCTCTCGGTCAGCATCTTCAATTCTGGAGTTGGAAGACTCTCTAAAACCTTGTTGGTCTCATTCTTTATTAAACACAGGTCCTCTCATCTCCCTGCGTAGGCTTCACGATACCCATGACCTTCCCTTTCGCATTCTGGGAAATCTCAGAGTTGGCGTTAGCGCCTTTTATCTCGGCCCCTCCTCATATGTGACCTTGGGCAATGATCTCACACGTACAGGTGATTTTGGGTGCACTCGATAGTGGTTTGGGGTCAAACCGCCCTGCAATTCACCCTGAGCCTCCATGTGTCTTTTTTCTAAAACCATGGTCTCGATTGCAGCCCGCCCTCAATATTGTAAGGATTGAGAACTTTCTATCCCCGCAATGCGAGATGATCGTCGATCTCACAATCTTGACGATGCTTTCTAAAGGACGAACGAGATCTATTTCTTGGGATCAACTCTTGATATCTCCTTCTCCTAGATCGACGACTGTGGTTGATTCGAAATTCTGGACTCCGTAATTCTCAAATCTCAAACCTTGGTTTCCTTTCTAGGGAAACCTTTCGGAGCAAAAGATCTGTTGACACCTATCCCCTTAAATCAACGGTTGTGATCTCTATGGATCTATGGACTTTGGGTTTCTCAAACCTCAAACTTTTCTCCCCTCGAAATACTCAGAATCCTGCCACGCATCCTCTTGGATCGCAGGGTGGGGATTTTCTTCGGACGATCTGACAATTGACGTTTTCTTCGGGTCTTTACTCGGAGTCCACAGATTTGTGGCACCTATCTTCCAGATCTGACGATTCATATATATTTCGAACAATCTAATGGTTGATGTCTACTTTGGCTCTTCAGGCTTCGACAATCTCGAGTCTCAACCTCCTCCTTTGTCTTTCTCCTGGAAGCTTTGATTCGTCGCCACGTACCCTTTCTGGATCTGACGGTTGAGATTTACTTCGAATATATGGCTCTCCAGGATTCAGGAGTTTCAAATCTCAAACCTCTCGACCATGAACTCCTAAAGTGATTCACCTCGGAGTTGTGGATCATGCACCACCTGTTAGTCTTGACGATGGACGGTCCCTGTTTACTTCAGGACTTTGATTGGTCCACTCTCCTGCGCAAGTTCAAAGGGCTTAACCTCCGTGCACTTATCTCCGTATCCAACGGCTCTTGGTCCTCGGTGCTCAGATCTAATGAATCAGATCTATGCTTGTCCCTGCACTTCCACTAGTCACTAGACGTTGATCTAATGGTCGAGATTCCCTCCGCAGCCGATCTAATGGTTATTATTGCTCCTCCTCCTGAGATTTTGACTCTTCTAACTAAGAAAGTTTTCTAATTATTCAAAGGTCTCTACCTTTGAACCTTCTGTGAGTCCGTCTCTCGAACCTCGACTACACTTCTGAAAAGTTTTATCCCTCTTGAGATTGGCCTTCGTGAAGTTTTCGACTTCCCGTGCACTCCTTTCATTTCAGGGATTTTCGATAACTGAGACCCAAAGGATTTCTTAGAAATAAATTCTCCTCGCTCTCCTGGCATTCAACTTTTTCTCTATGCACACCTTGCAACATATTCTTACGCAAGGTTTGAGTTCTTGCAGACGACTGTGCACGCCTTGCAGCAGTAACTTTGCACTTCTTGCAAAGGAAAAGTTTTGTGCTATCTCTTCTGAGCTTTAGAACTGAAATAGATGACGTCAACGCACTCCTTTCATTCTATGTTCACACCTTTCACCCATTCGACATAACAGAAACAATTGAAACTTATACTAACATTCACAGTTCCATCTACTCATAACGAAATTCATTCATTCATGAAAACACGATAACATGGAATTGCAAACAATGTCCACACCATGTATTGGGTCAATTTTCCTCTGTTATCTTCATTCAAAATTAAAAATGGCTACAACTATGATAAAAAAAACAACTAAAATTCAAAAATCTCCTACTAACTTGCATCCGCCTCATTTGGGCGTACAAAACCTCTATTTATCTCAGAGGGTCCTTAGGGTTCACCTCGACTACTTGTCTACTCCAAAACCTAACCTAACGGCTATATTAGTTCAGTCACATTCCAGAGAAGGAGTGGAAACTCCCACTTCTCTCGTGATCGTTCAAGTGTGCTTCAAATGATTTCTCAGTGTTGAGTTCATGTGTGCTTCAAAATATTCATCGTAACTACCAGCGTTGATATTTCTAAAAGATTCCCAGGCACTGAGTGGTCCTGCTCCGCGTGCTCGCTAACAATGCTCCTGCGTCATACTCCTCTTGACAAAAATTCATGGACTCCTGTCCATGATCTCCTGCAACGAATTTCCATGCTTTTGGATAGTAGCTTCATTTTGCCAACAAGCATATTCTATTGGGTGTCCCTTCCACTTGACAAGATATTCAAAATAGGTGTTCCTCCTGGTCCTTTTGCCAATCCTCTGATCAACGATCTTCTCCATCTATGGTTTTTCTTCTATAGGCATTTTTTTCTCCCACTGCATCTTCTCTTGATCTTTTGATCCCTCTGTGTCATATTTCCTATAAGGATAGAGGTATGAAATGTTGAATATGGGTGATATTCCCACATCATCTGACAGTTCAATCTCACAGGCGTTTTCATCAAACTTCCTCAAGATCTTACATGGTACTATATTCTTCATATTTAACTTGTTATATGCTCCCCTAGGGAAACTTTCTTTCCTGAGATATGCTAGAACCTTATCTCCTACTTCAAATTGAAGTTCCATGTGATGTTGATAAACTCTGTACTTGTACTATTGGTTAGAACTCTGCAATTGTCCTCTGATTTGGCTATGGAGCTTATGCATTTCTACAGGAAAATATTATGCTCAAGTACTACTGGTCTCACTCTGTTCCAAGTCCCTCAACTCATATACTCCCTTGGGTTTCATTCCATACAATATTTGGAATGGGCTCTTTCCAGTGCTCTTGTTTGGTGAGTCATTGTATGCAAATTCTGCTTGTGGCAGAATCTGATCCCACTGATTATGATGCTCACTGACCAGACTCCTCAATAAGTTTCCCAAACTTATATTTACAACCTCAGTCTTCCCATCTATTTGAGGGTGATAAGTTGAGCTGAAGGACAAACATGTCCCCAATTTCTTCCACGGCGTTCTCCAAAAGTGACCAAAAAATTTAGTGTCCCTGTCTGAGACAATGCTTCAGGGTAGTTCGTGAAGTCTCACAACTTCCTTGAAAAACAGATTTGCAACATATGTTGCATCACTGGTCTTTTGGCATGGGCTAAAGTGTGCCATATTTGAAAATATATCCACCACCACAAATATGGAATCAAATCCTCTTTGTGTTCTTGGAAGTCCCAACACAAAATCCATGCTTATTGCATCCCAAGGCCTCTCTGGTATTGGCAATGGTTGATACAATCTAGTGTTCTGTATTTTTCCTTTTGCATGTTGGTATATTCTACATCTATTCAAAAAATTTATCACTTTTGTTCTCATACCTTTCCAATGGTATGAATTTATCAACTGTGCAAATTTTTTATCATGCTTGAAATGTCCAACCAATCCTCCACTATGCTTTTCCTTCAAAAGGTTATCCTTCATTGAGCATTTTGGTATGCACAATCAATTTCCTTTGAACAACAATCCCTCTTGAATCATATACTTTTTTCACTAGCTTCTGTCTCCCAACATAGGATTTCAGATGCTTCTTATGCTTCCTTGAAATTTGGATCATCACAATACATATCCTTAAGGTGTTCAAACCCCAAGGTCTTCACTCGAAATTCCTGTAGAATCAAACATATCCTCCTTAATGAATCCACAACTTTGTTAGCATTCCCAACAATATATTTTATGACAAAAGTAAAATTTTGCATAAACTCAACCCATTTTGCATGCCTCTGATTCAATTTTTCTTGTCTGGTTATGAATTGTAAATCCTGGTTATCGCTATACAAGACAAATTCCTATGGGAAAAGGTGATGTCGCCATTTCTTCAAGGCTTGAATTATGGCATAAAACTCCTTATCATATGTGTAGCATTTTCTATTGGTCTCATTTAGCTTCTCACTAAAATAGGCAACAAGTCTATTATCCTGACTCAAAACTGCTCCAATTGCAATTTCACTTGCATCACATCTCACCTTAAATGTCTTTTCAAAATTTGGCAAGACCATAATTGGTCATTCTATTATTTTTTCCTTCAGCATATTGAAGCTCCTCTCGGCCGCCTCTGTCCATTTAAAAGACTTGTGATTCTTCTTCATTGTGTCCATCATTGGTGCACAAATTCCATTGAAGTCTCTGATGAACTTCCTATAGAAACTTAGTAATCCATGGAAGCTCCTTACCTCAAACATACTCTTATTATTTGATTTCTTTCACCTTCTCTATATCCATCTTCAGTTCATTTGAAGAGATCACAAAACCCAAGTAAATGAGCTTCGTCTTCATAAAAGAGGACTTCTTCAGATTTATCAATAGCTTCTCCTGTTGTAGTCTCCTCATCACTAGTGTCAAGTGTCTCAAATGCTCCTATTTAGTCCTGCTAAAGGTCAGTATATCATCCAGATATACAACCACAAACTTGCCAATGAAATATTTCAGTATTCCAATCATCAACCTCATAATAGTACTTGAGGCATTTGTTAAGCCAAATGGCATAACAAGCCACTCATACAAACCTTCATTTGTCTTAAAGGATTTCTTCCACTCATCATTGTTGTCCCTTGACCAATTTTTGCAGAACCTTGGTCATGTTTGACCAATTTTGGGACTTCGATAGGCTAGTCAAAGGTGGAGCACCTAGGCGAAGTGGAGATCGCGGGATCTCGACCCCCTTTTTAGGGATTTTTGGGCTAGGGATTATGTAACATGTATGAGATGTCAGCCCATGTTTAGGCCCATTTTGTAATGTATATATAGAAATCTAGGCGATGTAAAGTAAGGGGGGAGGATAATTCTATGCTAAGTACAAGTAATGTAAAGTAGTTGGATCTATGTGATCGAGTCAACTCTGTGTCTACTATGTATTGAGAACTTGCAGAGCTAAGTGCAAGTGATTGTAAGAAGGCTCTATCTTGTACCAAACTTTGGGAAGGAGTATCTGGCGAGCTGTGCACAGATATCCTGTCCTATATGGAGTTGGGTTTGTGGATTTGTGCATGTAAGAATATTGACAGAAGACAATAAAGAAGAAGAAGAGTTGGTGGACATAGCCCCACATTGGGGTGAACCACATATATCATGTGTTGTGATTGCTTTGTGCATTATGGTTGATATGTTATTGATGTGATGTATGCTTAGTGTTGTAATCTATATGTTAGATGCTTCTGATGTAGTAGCTTAGTGCTTAGTAATGTGAATGAATGCTAGATATGATCTATTTCTATGTGTTAAGTGCTTGGATGTGCTAGATCGTGTTGAATACTGTGTTGTTCTGTAATTAGGGTTCTAACCTGTGATGTGATTAAGGGTTGAATACTAAATGAATGTTAATTGCTAACTGCTCTGTTAAGTATTGTGATCACAGATCTGTGTCCCAGCTAGGTTGTAGACACTTGAGTCCTACAACCACCCCTGCCTCTACCTCGGGTGAGACTTCATCTGCTTCGCAGGTGTTTTCGAAAGGGCCGATAGTTAGGGTTTTGTTGGTGCATTGTTGAAGCATTGAACCCTGGGTCTGCCCCTATCCCAATAAATGGTTCATTGTCGAGACCTAAAACTATGATTTCTGGGAACTGAAGAAATGAGAAAGATCTGTGTGTAGATCTGCTATTGTAGTGTGCAGTATTCTACTTGACTTGCGAAGCTCTGTGCTAATAAAGGAATCAGATCTGAAGAAAAGAGGTAAGATCTTAAAATATTAGTGCTCTGATAAAGGTAAGATAAGTGGAAATTTTTGTTTTGAAGGAATGGATCTAGGTATGCTTGATAGATTTTGTCCTAGTATGAAAACTAGGGCACAGATAGAAGAAAGAATATTTTAAATGAATAGATCTGATAGAAGTAATGAAATATATGTTATTCCTATACGTAGAAAGGATTTTTGGACTAACAAATGGATGCAGGATCCTATAAATAATTTTTTGCAGGTTCATTATTGTGATCCCAGTGCACAATACAGGAAAGGTTGGGGATCATTTAAAAGAAAGAGAGGATTAAACCTTTGTTATAGTTGCAGAAGACCAAGACATCTTGCTAAGGAATTCCATGGTAGAGTTCCTAGTTGTCTTTGCTGTAAAGATATGGATAATGAAGTTATGTATTTTCCTAGAATGATTGCTAAAGTTGAAAAGATGAATGTGACACAAGAAAACCTTGAGAAAAACCAAGAAACTAAGAATATGCTAGAACACCAGAAAGAATCAGAGACTATATTATTGTAGATGAAAGAAACATTGAATGATCATAGAGACATCAATTTATCAGAGATCTTAAAAGAGAAGGAGTGCATAGAAACAAGAATAGGAGACTTCGACATAGACTGTGTTCTAGATGAGGAAACACAGGTGAATATCATGACAGAAAGAACTTGGGAAATTTTGGGAATGCCTGCTAGGGTTTCTTCATTAGGAGGAATAGGATTGTTAAAAGGAAAGATGATAACTCTATGTGGAATACTTACCCAAATACCTATGATTTCTCATAGAGCATTGATAGAGGAATAATTTGAGGTCGTTAAGTTTATTGAGAACATCACCCCATTTTCTCTTCTACTAGGAAGAACCTGGATTGAGAAAGATCAAATTCGAAGGAAAGAAGAAGAGGAAGCTCTAGAACAGAAAAAGCAAGAACTAATGGATTTCATGGCTAGGAGAATAGTGCATTTACTACAAGAACAAGAGGACAAGTTGAAGCCACTCAAGGCCAGAGACCGGGCTGTTGAAGTTGAAAGAACGAAGGCATAATTGAAACACCTGTCCATATAAGAGAGTAGAACACCTACTCCAGAAAGAGAAGAAGTATTACCCTCGAACCCTATGAAAGATCTTCAACAATGAGAGGTTACTATGCCGAGAGGAGATAAGAGGGACACAGTGACCCAGATAACAGGAAATAAATCTAGAAATCTCAGCAAGAAGAAAGAAAAGTTAGAAAAATTTTAGGAAGTTCTAGAGAGGACTTCATAGAAAGAAGAATTACAGAATTTGAACTCCACTGGAATAACAGAGCAACGTAGATTGGCACTTCACCACGACAAAGAAATGTGATCATTGGAGGCATCTCGACTGTTAGAACACTTCTCCAGAATGGCTAGAAATGCAATTTATGGATAGAAAGATCGGCATTGGATTGTTGAGACCATTCCATAATGGTTGGAATAACATTGATTGAGGCTTTTTGACCCATTGGAGGAATCTGTTATGACATTGTTTATTTATCCCATCAAACATTGCACTGAGAACACTTTTTTGAATTGTGATTAGCTGAGCCCATAGAGAACCAAGTTCTTTTGCACAGTGCTTATTGAGACCTCATCGTTCATTCAACTACCTTGAGTATTTGTTCATCGACCTAAGATATCTGATCTCGAGCGTGCATGTTGGGTGACTTTAGCATAGTAGAGAAATCTGTCGAAGAAATCCTAATAGACATCATGGATAAGAAGGTCATGTCTACATGCATACAAGATTCATCAACGAGAGGATTGGAAGCCTCTCCATCGACTGCATGTCGATCTGGGCCCTCTAGAACTGCGACAGAGAAACGAACCAAGAATCGTGATGTCTTGGCGAATGCAAATCTCATTCCATCTATCCTTCCCAACTATATCCCGCCTCTAGATGGTACGGTTAGTCGCGACATTGTCTCGAGGGATTTCAACTACACATTGATCACTATGTACCTCCCGAAGGGGATACACGTAGTTGGTTCACAGTTGGTTCATAGTTGGTACAGATTCTAATGTTGAAGATCAATGATTTTAACTTGGGAGATCGTAAAAACTATGGAATTCTCACACCTCACAAGTATTTGACCAAAACAATGGGGAATAGGTCGAAGATAATCCCCCAACCATGGACCATGGACATCGTGAGGTCCACCATCCTCAATGTAATGAAGATACCACATTTAGGCAGACATCAGGAGGTTAATGCATGCATTAAACTCCTCTTGTCTTGCTACCATGGAAGTTATCTGTGGTTGGATAGACGCATCGCCATAGATCTGACATTGATTCATCTGATCATCAGACTAAGCATGCAAGGGATAGACCCATAGGATTTTTACCCAAGGAAGGATACAGATCGTGCCTTGGCAGAGTGAATCAAAGATACATATGGCAATATGGAGAAGGGGAAGCGAGGCTACAAGGTAGCCTCCATATAGAACGGTGTAGTGTGCCTAGCCTACTAGTTCATTAATAGTAACCTCGTCAAGAAGAACAAATTCACACAGGTCCCGAGGTTTGTTGTCAACATTGCAAGAAAATGTATTGAAGGGCTACAAATTAACTAGGCGAGCTACCTCGTCAACCAGTTAGAGAAAGACTGTTGTGAAGCTCAGGATCAGGGCTACGAGTTCCATTTCAGTTGGATGTTGATCCTTATCACCTTCATTGCTTGGGAGATTCCAGAAGGAGCGACCTTCTCTGAAATCAAGCCGTCTAAACCACTAGCTGTGAAGTTCACTACGCTCTGGTAATCGAGCGACATGGATAAACAATGGAAATCAAATGCGGTGTTCTACAACTATTACTTGCAGCTAAATAGGGCTATTGAGTCCTTCCCTTGCATGATGTTGAATACCCTACACAGGTTCAGGCCCCTTGTGAAGTTCCATGTAGATAGACATTTCATTTATATCATTGCACGTAGAGACGAACATAAAGAAGATCTCCAATCCTACTATAAACTCAAAGAGGAGGACATGGAAGAAATCACCAAGGAATGGCCTGCAAAGTTCCTTATACTAGTCGACCATGAAGAACTATCTGACCCTGACCTCATTGGAAGTATTGTAGTTACTCGCGAAGAGTATGATGCAACCAAAAGTAGTAGAAGGAAGAAGAAGCAATAAGTACAGGAACTAAAGAGCGCGTCCAAGGAAACTACACCAGAGTCTCCAGGAGGAGGAGGTGATGACGAAGTAGATCAGGAAGAAAATGAAGGGAAAGAATATAAAAAGGAACAAGGCAAAGTGACACCGCCTAAGGATCCCATTTATGAGGCTGAGACATCCAAGAAAATAAAGGCCCCCCCCATGAAACCTCCATCGCGGAAGAAGTCAAAAGCTAGTAATCCCAAGTTGTAGACTGTGCTCACAATGGATGACATCGACCTCATCATCGCCTCTATATTAGATACCTCAGAGGATATTTTATAGTTCAATGAAGAAAAAAAAGAGACCATGTATGAAAGGATTAAAGTAGAGTTGAAAGGGGTACAATAAGCCCTCCACTTCAGTCGTGTAGTGTCTACTATTCCACCACCATCAGAAGTCACAGAGTTGGGAGATGAGCCTGCCCAACTACGCAGAATAGAAGATGCGACCAAAATTCACCTTCGCCGTGTCCAGGAAGAAAAAGAAGAGGCCACAGAGGCATTGAAGCAAGAAAAAGAGGAAGCCATAGAGCAACGTTGGGTTTCATAATAAGAAAAATATGACCTCCAGGAAAAGTTTCTAGATGATAGAGTGCAGATCAAACAAGAGAAAGAACAATTTCTTGTGGAGCAGATGGGAGTTAAAGAAACAGTCACCAAAGAACATCGCTTTGGGATAGGCTTAGAACAGATGGAAGACGAAACAACTGAGAGCCAGGTAGGAAAGCTTGTTGAATCCATTTAGCAGCTTCAAGCGAGAATCACAGAACTGGAATTACAAGCAGTTCCAAGCACTCTGCAGGAAGTGCGAGATCAGAGAGAAGAAACTGCCTGGAGTGTAATCGAGAGAATCAAGGCATTGGCCTTAGAATGAAAAAAACTCAGCAGTCAAAGTGCATATACCTACGAGTGCCTTGCAGAGGACCAAGAACTAAGAACATTGGAGTCACAGCTCCAGTAAGCAAAGCAGAAAGAAACAAGAATATAAGCGCAGTTGAAGCCACTGTCAGCGGTCAAGAGGATGAAAAGTTCCCAGGAATAGCGTACAATTCAGAAACAAGTCCATGCCATCCAAAGAAAAGTCATGGAAGTGACCCAGAGGCTCCATCCAATGCAGAATGAAGCTTGCAGACTTTTTGAGGAAATTGAAGGACAAGGTGCACAGCGAGAACAAGTGGTCACCATGGTAGAACAACACTTGATAGGACCTATGACTGAGAAAGTTATTCAGGAGTCCACCGAGCAGGAGGCTCTAGTGAAGAAGGAGGTCGAGGTAGTTTGATCCAAAATTGAGGACTTTGAGGCAGATTTACCCAGATTAGAGTGACTCGGGACGAGTCACAAGTGAGTGTCGGGGGCTTGTTGGCCCTTGACCAAGTTTTGTAGAACCTTGGTCATGTTTGACCAATTTTAGGACTTCGATAGGCTGGTCTAAGGTGGATTACCTAGGTGAAGCAGAGATCGCAGGATCTAGCTCCCCTTTTTAGGGATTTTTGGGTTAGGGATTCTGTAACGGGTATGGGATGTTGGCCCAAGGGTTTTACCCATGTTTAAGACCATTTTGTAATGTATAAATAGAAAGCTAGGTGATGTAAAGTAAGGGGGGAGGATAATGTTGTGCTAAGTGAAAGTAATGTAAAGTAGTTGGATCTATGTGATCAAGTCATCTATGTGCCTACTGTGTGTTGAGAAGTTGCAGAGCTAAGTGCAAGTGATTGTAAGAAGGCTATGTGTTGTACCAAACTTGGGAAAGGAGGATCTAGCGAGGTGCACGCAGATCTCTTGTCCTATACGGAGTTGGGTTTGTGGCTCTGTGCATGTAAGAAGATTGATAGAAAAAAATAAAGAAGAAGAAGAGTTGGTGGACATATCCCCATACTGGGGTGAACCACGTATATCCTCTGTTGTGATTGCTTTGTGCATTATGGTTTATATGTTATTGATGTGATGTATTCTAAGTGTTGTAATCTATATGTTAGATGCTTCTGATGTAGTAGATTAGTGCTTAGTATTGTGAATTAATGCTAGATCTGATATATTTCTATGTGCTAAGTGCTTGGATGTGTTAGATCTTGTTTCATACTGTGTTGTTTTGTAATTAGGGCTCTAACCTACGATGTGAGTAAGGGTTGAATACTAAATGAATGTTAACTACTAAGTTCTCTGTTAAGTATTGTCATCACAGATCTGTGTCCCAGCTAGGTTGTAGACACTTGAGTCCTACAACCACCCCTGCCTCTACCTCGGGTGAGAATTCATATGCTTCACAGGTGTTGCCAAAAGGGACGATAGTTAGGGTTTTTTTGGTGCGTTGTTGAAGAGATGAACCATGGGTCTGCCCTTGTTCCAACAATCACCTTCTCTCATTCTAATCTGGTGATATCTGCTTTTCAAATCTATTTTAGAAAAGAAATTTGCTCCACTTAAACAATCCATTAAATCATCCATTATTGGTAAAGGAAATCTATACCTGATGGTGATCTTGTTAATGGCTCTTGAGTCTATACACATTATCCATCCTCCATCCTTATTTGGACTCAACACAGTTGGTACTATGCATGGAATCCAACTCTCTCTGACCAAACCCTTGTCTAACAATTCATGGACTTGGTGCTTCACTTCCTCATTCTCTCGAGGTGTTAATCTGTATGCTGTGTTTTTTGGTAGACTTGCTCCTAGGATCAAGTCAATATGGTGGTTGATACTTCTTATGGGTGGAAATGAGTTAGGTAGCTCATCCACCACTATGTCAGCAAAATTATCCAACAATTCCTGGACTTCTTCGGGAAAATCATCCATTGAAGCACTTGTAAGGATAAATCTGGGTTTACTCACCACAACGAACTACATCTCCTATTCTTTCTTGACTTCTTTCAGGAGTTCCTCCCCGCTCATGAGAAGTATGCTTGTGATGACTTCCTCTTTCACTCTCTTCTCCTCTATTAGCAACAACATGTGTGTTCTACCATTCTTCTCCAAGGTGTATGTATTCTTCCTCCCATCATGAATGTCATTCCTATCAAACTTCCATGATCTTCCCAGCAAAATATGGAATACATCCATGGGAATTACATCACATAGAATTTCATTTCTATATCCTCCTATTTTAAATTCAACCAAGCATTGTTTAGTAACCATTACCCGGTGTCCTTTCTGCAACCATGAGACTTTGTATGGCTTTGGATGTGTAGTTGTCTCCAACTCCCATTTATCCACCATTTCTGTGGATACTAAGTTATCAGTGCTCCCACTGTCAATGATCACCTTGCATACTATGTCTTTCATCTTCCAAGCTGTCTTGAAGAGACTGTTCCTCTCCACTGGCTTTTCAACTTCTGCCTCTGGTTTTAAGAGGACCTTTCTCAACATCAGGGATTTTTGATCCTCTACTCCTTCTGCTTCAACATTCCTTCTCTATGCTTCTGAAATGTGATATTCACCCCCTCATTCCTTCTTTTTATCAGGACAATCCCAAGACATGTGCCATGTCTTTCCATAGGTATAACATCTTACTTCTCCTCCTCTGCTTCTTCCTCTTCCTCTAGAAGAACTTCTTCCACCACCCTGTCTTCCTCGGAAACTTCCTCCTCTTTCTGAGTGACTATGTGGTTTCTCAGTCTCATCCTTAGACTTATGTGTCTTGTCATGGATAAATCCATTGCATTTGTTTGGGGTTAGGCTTTTACCTCTTCCTTGCTGGATTTTTTTTCTGGCCAACTAGTCCTCTGCCTTAAGTGAAAACTGATAAGTGTCCTCCACTGTCCTTACTGACATGATCTTGAGCTCATCCTAGATTTCATACCTTAGGCCATTTATATATCTGGAAAAAATTTCTTCATCTTTCTCTCTTTGTCCAATTCTAATGTTCAGCCTGTAGAACTCCTCTGTGTACTCCTTAACCGTCATACCCTTATGTCTCAGGTTCTGTAACTTCCTGAACATATTGATCTGATAATATTTGGGAACGAACTTAGCCTTCAACTTGGCTACCATTCTATCCCAATTCTTTATCTTATGTTTGTCTTTGCTTCTCCTCTCAATCTGCGGTTCATCCCACCACAATGTTGCATATCCTTTTAGCATGGTGACAACATTTTTCACCCTTTTCCCTTCATCGACATCTTCATATTCGAAATGTTTTTCCATGGATATTATCCAATCTAGCAGCTCTTCAGCATCTAAACTTCCTTCATACTTGCAACCTCTATCTTGGCTCTGGCTCCCAATCTAACAAGTGCTCTCAGCAATTGTTTTTTAGAAATATCCTCTCATGCAACTTCTTCGACTTCTACTTCTTCACTCTTTGCATCGCTGAGGTCTCCAACATCAGGTGCACGTCTTTGCATTTCCTCCATTGCCTCTAATATTGCACGAATCTCTCGCATTTCCCTTTCTAAAACCTCATTGGTTAAAGGTGGTTCCACTCATCTCCTTGGTGGCATTGTGTCGACTGTTTGTCACACACAGAGTACAAATTCAAGTTCTTTTGTCTCCTCTCCTTTTCCTGATGTTTGTAAGAAAAACTTTAGCTCTTATACCACTTGGTTCAGACCCCCTTCTCTCCTAAGGGTTGTGCGACCTCTCGGTCAGGATCTTCGATTTTGGAGTCGAACGACTCTCTGAAACCTTGTTGGTCTCATTTTATATTAAACATGGGTACTCTCGGCTCTCTACACATGCGTCACGATACCTGTGACCTTCCCTTTCACGTTCTGTGAAATATCAGAGTTGGCGTTAGCGCCTTTTCTCTTGGCCCCTCCTCAGATGTGACCTTGGGTGATGACCTCATGCCTATGTGAAGTTGCGGGTGCACTCAAGAGTGGTTTGGGGTCAAACCGCTTTTCACCCCACAATTCACCCTGAGCCTCCACATGTCTTTTTTCTAAAACCATGGTCTCGATTGAGGCCTACCCTCAATCTCGCAAGGATTGAGGACCTTCTATCCCCGCAATGCAAGATTATCGTCGATCTCATGATCTTGATGGTGCTTTCAAATGGATGACCGAGATTTATTTCTTGGGATCAATGGTTCAGATCTCCTTCTCCTAGATCGATGACTGTGGTCAATTCCAAATTTCAGACTCTGAAATTCTCAAATCTCAAACCTTGGTTTCCTTTGCAGGGAAATATTCTAGAGCGAAAGATCTGCTGACACCGATCCCCTTAAATCAATGGTTGTGATCTATATGGATCTCTGGACTTAGGGTTTCTTAAATCTCAAACTTTTCTCCCCTCGAAACACCCGGAATCCTGCCACGATTCCTCTTGGATCATAGGGTGGGGATTTTCTTCGGATGATCCGATGATTGACATTTTCTTCGGGTATTTACCCAAAATCCATAGATTCACGCCACCTGTCTTCTAGATCTAATGGTTCAGATCTATTTCGGACAATCCAACGACTGACGTATACTTCGTCTCTTTGGGCTTCAACGATCTCAAGTCTCAACCTCCTCCTTCTCCTTTCTGCCAGAGGCTTTGATCCATCACCACATACCCTTTTTGGATTTGACGGTTGAGATTTACTCTAGCTATCCGGCTCTCAGGGATTTAGGAGTTTCAAATCTCAAACCTCTCGACCATGAAGTCCTGAAGTGATTCACCACGGAGTTGTGGATCGTGTGCCACCTGTCAGTCTTGACGATGGACGATCCCTGTTTACTTTGGGACTTTGATTATTCCTCTCTCTTGTGCATGTTCCAAGGGCTTAAACTTCATGCACTTATCTATGGACCTAACGATTGTTGGTCCTCAACGCTCAGATCCAATAGATCAGATCTGTGCTTCTCCCCGTGCTTCCACTAGTCATTGGACATTGATCTAACGGTCCAGATTCCCTCCACAACCGATCTAATGGTTGTTTTCGCTCCTCCTTCTGAGCTTTTGACTCTTTTGACTCGAAAAGTTTTCTAAGTATTCAAAGGTATCTACCTTTGAACCTCCTTGGATTCTATCTCTTGGACCTCGACTACACTTATGAAAAGTGCTATCCCTCCTGAGCTTGGCCTTCGTGAAGGTTTCGACTTCCCGCGCACTCCTTTCATTTCATGGATTTTCAATAACTCAGACCTAAAGGATTTTTTGGAAATAAATTCTCCTCGCCCTCCTAGTGTTCTCATTTTACTAGATGCACACCTTGCAACAGATTCTTACACAAGATTTGAGTTCTTGCAGATGACTGTGCATGCCTTGCAACAGTCACTTTGCACTCCTTGCAAAGGGAAAGTTTCGCTATATCTCTTCTGAGCTTCGAAACTAAAACAGATCTCGTCAATGCACTCCTTGCGTTCTGTGTGCACACCTTGCACCCATTTGACAAAAGAGAAACAATTGAAACTTATACTAACATTCACAGTTCCATATACTCGTAACGAAATTCATTCATTCATGAAAACACAATAACAGGGAATTGTAAA
This sequence comes from Picea glauca, assembly GCA_000966675.3. Classification (NCBI taxonomy): domain Eukaryota; kingdom Viridiplantae; phylum Streptophyta; class Pinopsida; order Pinales; family Pinaceae; genus Picea; species Picea glauca. The sequence continues at coordinate 360,784 of JZKD02S0004457.1, forward strand.
CAATATCCACACCATGAATTGGATCAATTTTTCTATGTTATCTTCATTCAAAAGTAAAAATGGCTACAACTATAATCAAAACAACAACTAAAATTCAAAAATCTCCCACTAACTTGCAACTGCCTCATTTGGGCATATAAAACCTCTATTTATCTCAGAGGTTCCTTAGGGTTCCCCCCGACTACTTGTCTACTCCAAAACCTAACCTAACAAGCTATCTTAGTTCAGTCACATTCCAGAGTAGGAGTGGAAACTCTCACTTCGCCCACGATCATTCAAGCGTGCTTCAAAATATTTCTTGTCACTAAGTTCAGGCATGCTTCAAAATATTCGTCGTAACTGCCAGCGTTGAGATTCTGAAAAGATTCCCAGGCGTTGAGTGGTCCTACTTTGCGTGCTCACTAACGATGCTCCTGCATCAACCCGCAGCCATAAAATTGGCTAAGTATGGAAACAAACGGTGGTAGGTTGAATGCATGATGTGAAGATATAGATGGATATAGAATTTCTCACTGCCACCCCAGGAACCTGCGAGCATAAATATGTGATGAAGTATAGAACCAGAAATGGATAATAGAGGGAAATAAGAAAAGCGAAGAACGAGTAAGTATAGAAGAGGGAAAATAAAAGGAGCAAAGAACTGTAGGCCTCACACAACAACACTTAGTCTCATAATTATCAAGCGATAGAAACACATCAACTATGGGAAAACAATTCTCATCCATGGAATATATATGGAGCTCAACAAACCCTGGTTCAAGATAAAAGACATGTTTTTTATATCTATCTTAACAAGCAATAGAAAAAATATATGACTTGGCATTCTTACATGCAAGCATATTCTAAAATATGGCAAGCTCCAATATATGCACAATTTGGACAACGCATGCAGATCAGAGTTCTATAACCATACCTGTTAGTCTATGGACCCTGTACTATGATGGAGGTTTCACTTCTACTTGTCGATAGCTCTTGTGAACTAAAAAACATGTGGTGTAAACGACATAAACATATTTACCATGGCATAGCAGAATAAATAACTGTGGATATTTGTTTCATAAACATAGCAAGAGTGTAAGCTATGAATCCTTACCTTCGACATTATCATTGCGCTGATGTTTTCGATGGTTGACTACCCATGTCCATGTCACTTATGAAATAGTGGCTATGAACATGTGTATATTGTTCATACTCTATATGGATGTGCATTAGGCATACACATTGTATTTTTTGTGGCACAACTGTAGCCATACCTTTTGGAAGATTGTACTCTAACTTTCTCAGCTATGGCACATAAGGCTCCATCTTCGTGTTCAATTAGTCTTTTCTTTTTTCAATGTCGCAATACAGAGAATAAATTGGACATGAAGGCAAGATGCTACGTAGGAACACATGAAAAAAAGATGGAGTACAAATTTATTATTTCAAGATAATGGCACATAAAATACAATTGACATGAAGATAAGTTAATATACAGGAAGATATGAAGTATCTAAGGTAAAAAAAACCAGAAGAGTTGCAAACCAGTGGAACAAGTATAGAAAGAGTAAGTGAAAAACAATTGGATATGGAATATAGGTAGAAGTATGCACCTTTGTATGTATTCTTCTACATTTATGGTTGAGAGTTCTTTGCCTTGTCCAGTTTTCATGTTTGTTTGAATGAAAGAAATTACAAAACAAAATGAACATGAACGTAAGTTGATATGTAAGGAAAAAACAAGTAATATGTACATACACTAAATAAAATAGAATAAAAGGAATAGAGTAACAGATAGTGTTTGAAGAATGTACCATTTGTTTTCTCTTCATCCATGTATGTGTATATATATAAAATTGGGTAAAAAATTTTTGTGTCCAAAATCAATTACAGACCAAGGAAAAATAAGAAGTTGGATTATTTGGTTTTCTACAACAAGCTAGACAAATATTCTTTGAAACATAGAAATATGATTTTGCAATATGTTTGATGTATATTTCATAATTCAAGTGCAATACCAATTGTATCATGATTAGACCAATATGTGTCTAAGATAAAGACGTTGTATTGATAAATGGGCACATTCGACCATACATGGTCAATAAGTGTGTTTTGTACATGGTTTATCTTGTCCAAAAGAAAGCGAAGACTGTATTTGCACATGTAGTTTTCCAATTTTTTTGTTCTGGCATTATTTTGTAGCATGTCAATATTGAAGTCTCCTACAATGACAATGGTTTCGTTCAGATGCAAATGCTCTAATGCATTGGAAAGATCATTTAGTATGTTGGAGAATGTTGCATGCAGAGAAACATAGAGATTAAGTATTGCAATTTCTGATCCATGGAGAATTACTTTTGCGAGCACCATCTCAACATTGTTTTCTTTGAAATGCATAAGCTCCAAAATTGTTACATGTTTTTTCACTAATATCATAACCCCATGTGTAATGTAACTCGTTATGCAATTGTGATTTCGAAATTGCTTGTTTTGCATGCATAATGTCATGTATGTTTTCTACAAGCACAAAATATTGGATTTCATTGTGTCATACTCATTGAGTATATCATCCATGTGTGCATGTAGGATGTGCATGTTAAGTGAGAGAATTGATACATATGAGTTTGTTTGTATGGATTGGTAATCATACTATAGATGCCACTTTGTGATAGTCCTAAGGCATTGCATCTCAATATCAACTTTGTGTTTGAATTTGAAGTTATGTTTTGTAAGAGCACTTAGTAAATATAAGGACTCTATACTTTTGACATGGGACAATGATGTGTATGCAAGTCCATGTATTTGAATTCTAGCAGGGTCAAATGCAACACTATCAAGTGCTAGTCCTTGCGATCTGTGGACTATACATGCACATGCAAGTTTAATTGGAAACTATTTTCGAATCTTCAGTCGACCTGTCTTTGTCGATGTCGATATTGGTTTTTATATTCGCAAGATAGGTGTCCAATCGTGTGCAGTGTTTGAATTATATAGATAAGCCAACTTGTTTGCTTGTTGGTGGCCTATATGCGGTTCATGGAACTTAATCTAGAGGACATCAAGTTTTTTTGTTTTGGTATAGACTTTGAGTATTCCATCTACACCATTTACCAAGCCATCCTGTGAATCATAGTTGTAGGCATATATTTCAACCAACATGTCTAATTTCAGCACAAGTTGCAAAGGAAAAGTGGTTGTATGTTCATGACGTGGTACATTTCCATGGTTGTCTTCTTCGAGGTCAATTGAATTGATGATGATATCATCGCCAGGCATGAGCGATAGCATGTGCCTATTATGCATGGAAAAATCCCCATTCGTGTAGAACAGGTAAGGGAAGGTTGGGTCTGTTGGTGCAGGTCACATGCACCTTGAATTGATATATGTTGTCATCATGTGTTTGGTTGTTTGTCCGCATTCTATTCATAATTGCAATAAATGTCTCATCTAGATGGTGCATTGTACTATGTAATTCAAATCATTTTATATTGTCTTTCCAGAATTCATGCTTCATTATTTTCATATTGACCGTAGGTTGTTTAAATATTAAAGAATCTTGGATGGGTTGCGCCTGGTAAAGATCCCCACAAAATATCATGTAAATGTTTCCAAAGTATTTGGCGTGCACATGTTTTAGGTTTCTTAGTCGGTTGTCAATGGAATACAAGAAGTGACTTCCAATCAAAGATGCCTCATCTATGAAGACAAGTTGTAGTTTGTCATAAATCTTAGACAAGATATCTAACATTTCCTTGCTGAGTGGAAGAAACTGTGACTTGTTAAAAGGCATAAAAAATGTTTCTATGGATTAGAGGAATTGTTTCACAAGATCAAAGGAATTGTTTGAATCATAGATTCATATAAGAATTTGGAATAGTTCTTTCATTGTGAATATCTTGCTTGTTCCTTCCCCACCTATAAGGAACCAGTGAACAGGAGTGTGCATGTTCAAGCATTTTTTAATCGCAATTTCCTTTAGAATTGTTTGTTGTTCTCGATTCAATAGACGTCTAACTCTGTGGTATTCATTATTTTCAATAAGGAAAGGATGTTTTGTGGCTTGAAAAACAAGATTGATACATTTTTCAATATCGACTGCTCGAGGTTGAGGAAAATCTTCTTGCAAGTCATAGGACTCGCAGAGAGTTCTAGTTGTTTTACGGTTTGTGAGTGTCTCATCAACATTGTCAGGGCTTTCTAGTTCATTAACTGCACTTTCTAGATCACCCCATGTTGGATTAACATTGTATGTAAATCTAGATTCATTGGTTTGTACTATAGTCTCAGAGGCAATATACACAACTTCCCATGTAGGGAAGTTATTTTTTAATGTGTTTTCATTTTTATCAAACATAACGTATAACATTGGTTTTTCTCTACAATAGTTTTTATAGTCAGTATGTTTGTTGTATTTGAAAAAGCGTATTACAAAGGTTTTTTTCTTTTTGATATGGGTGCACCATTTTTTTTGTAATGCAATACGAACTTTGCTAAGTAGATATTCTTAATATGAGATGGACGCTGGAGGTAATAACCAATAATAGAGTGACATAGTACGTCCTCTGAATTGGCAGGCTCGTGTTCTAGCAACGATAGTGGTTTAAGAACAAATGTGTGTTTCTCAAGTGGATATGTGTTTATGAAGACACATTTCCTTGAACTACAATTGAGGGGCAGGGAAAATGCAATGTGGACTGCTTGTTGAGCAGACATTTGTTGAAGATTAAGTAATGTATTTCCAAGCATACATATCATTTGCATAGCATCAATATGACTTCTTTCATTTTCTTTGTGTATTCTTCTGAATGCACTTGTCATAGATTTGTCAACCTTTGTCATATATGAGGTACAATACGATGTTGCAGCATATGCATTCAGGACATACTACGCATCTGTATTTTCATTCCACATAACTGGCATGTCCTTGGAGAAACTGTTGTTCCAAATATGGGAAAGTTTTCGTTTAAGGAAAATTGTTGGTTGTTTAAGTGTACATTGTATGGCTTGGATGTACTCATCTTCTGTTAGATTTAGCTCTATCAACAATTCGTCGAATCTCATTAACTCATCAAAGTCTCGTGGTTGTAGAAATGCGAACAAGGATTTATATTTCTCAATGACAACAGTGTCCTCTAAACTAAGTGGCTCTATGATTCTTGTTGTTCTCATTGGCAGCACAGTGAAGTTGTATCTGCAATGTGAATTTTTTCGTTTTTTATAGCTTTTTGTATGATAATGTCTAGGAACTTTGCCAAGTTATGGATCCAAATGATATGTGTTGCATGTTATGTATTTTTCCACAAATTTATCGATCTTTGAGTTGCTTTAATTTCCATAGACCGGTGCACCCTCTATCCACAACAATGCATGGTAATTCTCACTCCCCCTATTCTGGAGCTGAGTCACAAAACATTAGTCCGATATTTTCCCGAAAAATGTTTCATCATGGCATATCAATTGCCTCAAAGAATTTATTCTATGTCTATAGTAGCGAGTACATGTCACTGGGTCTTTTCTTATGAGGTAGTCAATGCCATCATTTTCTAGTGTATCAGTTTGTTTTTTCCTTTTCCTATTCCTATACAATGCAGACAATGTAGCCAACAATGGATCCTAGTGATTCTCTGCACTTGTAAATGTGATGAAAAATATTGGTGGTCCCAATTGTCGGATCATTACAAAACAAAATTTCTTGTTTTGTTGCAAATAGTCAAGGAGAGATGTGAATGTTTTTGAAATCTATGTATCCAATATCAAATTTCAGTATTTTTTCTAGGTTTTCTTTGTAATTGACATCTCTGGCCAATAAATTTCTTCCTTGTAGCTTTCCTTTTCTTATTCTCACCCACATGCAAGACAACACTTGCTCAATTATTATGCGCATTGTTTTGAAAAACAAATTTGTCATGTGACAGAAGAAGTCATCGCTTGAATGTATAAGTTCCCATCGAACTATTTTATTGTACTTGAATCATTTTGTAATGTCACTGGGACATGGATCTCCATAGAACAGTGATGGGAAGTTCATTTCCTCAACAAATTTGTCCTTGAATATTCCAAGGGGATGTTTCCCCTCAGCAAGTGCAATTTTGACAATCTTGTCTTGCAAGTCACGAATGCACTATGAGTCAATGAATCCATGTATCAATGTTTCAGCAAGTCTTTGATTTTTCGATTCATCACTTGTATCAAATTCACTAGAAGTTTCGGGAGTCTGTGCAGAGTTGTCATCCCCTTATCCGATAACATTGTTCCAGTTCTCATTTATACAAATGTTTTGTGCTTTGTAGAGGGCCCTGGAACATAATTCTTTTAATGATTTCATGACAACATGCACACACACTTTACCTGTCTGGTATGCATTCTTGTATTGCAAGCGTCTTTTGAGAGCTACAACAATTCTCATTGTATCACTAATGAATTGTGGCAAGGATTTTTGCACAACATCTAGTTGGACATGTACATTAATAATTGACCTTGTTAAGCCCATTTGGGGTCGTTTGTAGCCCCAGGGTCTAATTTGTGCAAATGCAATTCACAGAGACACAAGTCTCTCTTCAAGTTCTGTAAGTGCACTTACATATGGTAGTGGTGTATTACATCTTATTTGGTCAGGCATTGCAAAGTGTGGAGGTTTTCTATTTTCAAGTGATCGTTTGCACGGAAGACAAATATTGCCACTGGAAAATGTTTTATCATTTAGGGTCAAGCCGAAGTATTCTGCTTCCAAATCAGGCATGAAAGACTTAGTGTTTTTTGAGAAATTCAATTGATCACAAATTTCACATGCAATGGAAGGAGTGTCTTTAATTTGTTTCATATAGATCTCTTTTGCATTTTTCTTCCCTAGGGAAGTATGCGTAGAAAGTGTTTGTTGGTTTTCATTGGTAGCAGTGTATGGTGTTGGATCTAGCCAACGAAATGTGATTTTTTCCTCTCGGTCAGTACCATGACCATTGTGGGATATGTGTTCGTACCTGTTTCTCTCACGTATCTGTTTTTTCAAGATGTGGTAGGTTAACTTATGCTTGCCACTGGAAACTAGTTTCACTTGTTGACAAGCCATGTTGGAGGTGGAATCGACATTTCTTATGAGAATTGCATCCTCACCATATTGATGATGCAAACTATGATGTTCTTTGTCATTCGACATGTGATGTTTGTGTTTTGCATGAACAATTTTTTTTAGGTTGTGATATGTGAGTTTATGTCTAGAAGGAAGCGTACCAATGTATTTTTTTCTCTCACGTATGACATTTTTCAAGTTGTGATAAGTTAGTATACTTTTTTTGTTCAAGGTCTGGATGAACTCGTAACAAATGGGATGAGCTTCATTCTAATTAAATATCATGTGACACTTATGCAGATTCGATGTGGTTTGGGTGGCATTGAGACTGGATCCTGAACTGGTAGTATTTCTTATACTACCAATGTATTTTTTTCTCTCACGTATGACCTTTTTCAAGTTGTGATAAGTTAGTCTACGTTTTTTGTTCAAGATCTAAATGACCTCATGACAAATGGGATGAGTTTCATTCTGAATAAATAGCATATGACACTTATGCATATTCGATTCAGTTTGGGTGGCATTGACACTGGATCCTGAACTGGTAGTATTTCCTATACTGCCAATGTATTTTTTCTCTCACGTATGACCTTTTTCAAGTTGTGATAAGTTAATCTACATTTTTTGTTTAAGCTCTGTATGGACTCATCACAACTAGGATGAGTTTCATTCTCATTAAATAGCATGGGACACATATGTAGATTTGATGTGGTTTGGGTGTTATGGATAGTGGACCCTGAACTAGTAGTATTTCTCATCAAAGGTTGATAATGGATATGTGGCGTATCTGTTTTCAACGAGATTATGTCAACTGTTCAATCATAGTTTGAATAAATACAACAGGAATGGACAGTACCATCCGACAGGGCTGACCAGACCTAGATATTTACTCTGAATATGATAGATAACCATCGCAAACAAAATATTCCACCCTCTACATTTCGTTTCTCATATGGAAGTGCCATGTTTACAAGGTATTGTTGCCAACTTCCAATTATCGGTATAATTTCTAGGAGATATAGTAAAAGGTGTTGATGCAAGAAGCTAAAATATTGTTGGTTGCCGATTATAATTGCATTGCAAAAGGATTATACAATGTAAATCCGCAGTGACTGCACATCGAACTATGTTTCTACCAAATAGAAAATTGCATTGAACAGACTATCCCCACAACTAGATGCAACAATTGTCGCTATGTGCAAGACATGGGAGTGTATACGATGCATAATTCATTTCCAATGTGATTCAAGGTATTTTCAAATGAGGGACAAGTAAATATGAGGTCCTCCAAGATTGCATATGGATAATTTTCTATAGATTAGTGGTTCATAATGACCATTGACAGGATTGGCATCATGGAACAAGATGCAATATGGATCACTAGAGGCAGTTTTGTTGAATAATAGATATCTTGTTTTTCTTGTCAATGACCATATTCCAATTGATATATTCAACCACTTGGACAACCACCATATACCAAATTTATCTCCCCAAAGTCCCCTCTCATGTGCAGGCAGAATTGTAGATGCAAACAATTCCATCTTTGAAAAATACATAGTGACATCATGTATTCCATGCAACTGGCAAAGAAAATTAGATTCCAATTCATATTGATACGACTCCAATACCTCATCGTTGCCATTTTTTAAATATCCCAAGAAATAATATATCAATCCATTTTGCAGGTTGGTCGAGGAATAACGGAAATGCAATAGAAATTGAAATGCATCAAAGAGGCAATCTCCTACAGTATACACGAATGCATCCAATCTAAAAATCCCATTGCTATGCAATACCTGGTCAATGATGTCATGTACAATGGAGTCTGTATATATTTCATAGGACTCAACATCTATTACTTTCTTCATCTCTTAAACTGTGATTTTCAAGATGTTTCTTAGCTATATTCAGTTTATATGCAAACAGAAAAAAAAAAAAAAAAAAAAAAAAACTATAAGTGCGGAACTACATACCAATTTCGCTATGTATCCTTCAACCTTCTTCCTATCAAATTCAATCCCCCTAGTTGCTACAACATATTACAAACAAACAAACACACAGTGAACAATGAACCAAACAAAAGAGACAACACAAATGAAATAACACTATAAATTTGCTCAGCACAAAGATCAAGTATTCAGGGCATATCATTTTTGAACCTGTTCCACGCGTGCATCCTATAACCATTTTAGTGGCAGAAGATGCTTTGTAAGACATAAAGGAAAACACAAAACCAATAGGTGGACAAGGTTTTTGATTCAGAGAATAAAAACATGCCCTGTCACAAGGTCCTGGTAGATGCTTTCCCTGTAATGAAAACTCTGAATTCGTTTTCTAAACCCATTTGCATTTCTATTTTCGAAAGAGCTATGGAACAATCTCTAGGACATGGAAGTTGGCATATGTGATTGGAAGGGAACAACTTGGAAAAAATGAACCAAACGTATGGTTTCCAGGAATAGAAAATACGAGGATAACAATTGATTTTCTTTTGTATATTTCACTATGGCTGGAATAGATGTGGGTTATTTGTCCAACATCGACATTCAAAGGGGAACAAAACGTTTTGAAAGGGAACAAACTAGGAAAACTACAACAAACGTATGGTTTCTAGGAACATAAAATATGAGGAGAAAAATTGATTTCTTTTTTTATATTTCATTGTGGCTACAACAGATGTGGGTTTTGTGTCCATCATCGACATTCAAAGAGGAAAAAGATTTTTTGGAAGGGAACAGACTAAGAAAAATGCACCAAATGTATGGTTTTTAGGACCAGGAAAAATGAGGAGAAAAATTTGATTTTCTTTTTTATATTTCACTATGGCTACAACAAAGGTGGGTTCTGTATATTAAATTGATGTTCAAGAACAAAGACAAGATTTTGGTCATAGCCGTCACACAGAAAGATGTTCTGTGGGAGGATTTTGACCTAGGGATTCCTAGTATTGAAAATTCTTGCTTGCAAGATGTAAATAGAAAAAAACAAACAAGGAATAACAATGAAACCATGACATTGAAGCTTACCCTTGAACGAGGAAAGATAGAAGCATAGCTCCAAACTGTGCAAACTACAAAAATAGTTCCAACTGCGGATGCAAGACCCCAACCTTGCAAAGTTGAAGTAAACGAGAGCAAGCAGGGAACAAAAAACCAGTGAAAAAGCACCAAGAGGTCCAACCGCAGCTGCAGGACCTCAATTTTGCAAAGTTGAATCAAACAACAACAAGCAACATCGAATGAACCAATGAACAAGCATCAACTAGTGAACCAGTAATGTCGATGAAGAACAATATTGCCCAAATTCACTATAGACAACATTGTGTCGAAAAATCAGAGGAAATTGTATTGTAACATGCCAATTGAGTAACCATTTAAGGCTGTGAGGCCTGTTAGGTAAACACTTAAGGTTATCAGAATCGTTGAAGGGCCTCGGGCTATGCAAACATGTAATAAAGAATGCAGTGTTGTAGGCCTATTTATGTATGCAATAATGAAAGTGCCTCTCTAAGTACGCAATAATAAAGAAAAATAAATAATAATAATATTAACAATAGTTCGAACAATGGAGACTATGCAAAAAACAATTACTCAGAGGACAAAGTAATATGAAGTCAACTAATAAAAAACTAACTATCCATGCTCAAAACTTTTGATATTTAAACATTTCAATATGAATAGTACAAATTCAAAAAGGTCGTAGATGATAAAAACTTTGGATATGCCAACATACAAAACATTGGGAATAGCGAAGCTGGCAATAATACCTCAAATATATTATCCAATGAGATCATGACATATAAAGGTTTTTTTATTATATAAAAAATAATGTTTTTAGTTATGTAGTTCGAATAATAGAGATTATGCAAAAATGTGTTGTCAAACAACAAACTAATTTAAAGTCTATGAATTATTGATCGCTATAGTCCCTCTACGCTTTCGGCAGTGACTGATAATACATGTGCCCAATTGCTATCCTTGTTAAATTCAATGCATAATTACATAATAAAGTGTAAAATAAAGTGCAAGTAATTTTCTAACATAATTTGATTCTCTATATGATTAATTGATTTCAATTTTCCATTTTCTTAATAGATGTTTATTTCGAAGAAATTCACTATTCATTTATTCTACTAAATATATAATTATAAAATAATAATATTTATTTAATTTATATATTCATTAAATTTAGTGAACATTTATATAAAGCTCAGTTAATATTCTACTTTTTGAATATTTTGTGGATATGTTTTTTAGATTAGTTTTACTCATAATTTGGTCAAATATTTAAAAGAATTGTTGAAATTGCATATAGTAATTGCATAATAAAAGATTTTCTAAGTGCAAACTTCATTTATGCATTTGAAAAATGCAATTTAATAAATGGAAAATTGTAATTTTACCAACAAATGCATAGCAATTATGGTGAAAAGTACAATGTTTAGACTTATCATTTTTAATGGAGTGTAATTAATTCAACAAGATAACTTTGATTTGCACAAGTTTATATCATTGAAAGATATTTGATAGTAGTTGATGCCTATCACAAATTATTATAGTGGCCAAATATTTAGAAGAATTGCATATTTTAATTGTTGAGATGAGTGCAAAATTCATTTATGCATTCAAAAATGCAATTTAAGAAATGAAAATTTGTAATTTCACCTATAAATATATAGCAGAGTATCGCCAAAAGTAGAATGTTTAGACTTGTCCTTTCCAACGGTGTAATTAATTCTCCAAGATAACTTTGATTTGCAAGATTTTATATATTTGAAAGATATTTGATAGTAATTGATGCCTATCACAAATTATTATTAGAAGAATTGCATAATAGGGGTTTTTATGAGTGCAAAATCCATTTATGCATTCAAAAATGCAATTCAAGAAATGAAAAGTTGTAATTTTACCAACAAATACATAACATATTATGTTGAAAAGTAGAATGTTTAAACTTGTTCTTTATAATGGAATGTAATTAATTCTCCAATATAACCTTGATTTGCACAATTTTAAATATTTTAAATATATTTAATAGTAGTTGATCCTATCACAAATTGTTGTAATTTTGAATTATTTGACCTCATAATCTACACTATGAATTAAAAAAAATGTTAAAATGAATTACTTTGCCTAATCATAACAAAAATTATTATTAATATTATTTTGTATGGCAAACAATAAATCTATATTTTAATTAATTAATATACAAATTAAGATAATAATGATAAATTGTTTTGTTACTATTAAAAAATAATAAACAAAACAAAATGGATAATGAATAAACCACAATATTTTTGAAATGATTTTTCTTAAAAGAAAATGTTGCTTCAATTCAAGTTAGACATTCCCATTTAGTTGGAGGTACATGTTCTCATTGTAATTCTAGAAATATTGTCTTGCAATTCTGGTTTCTCTCTTTCTTTTGAGACATGAGTGTTGTTGGAGTTACTTCACACACACCTAGGAATTATTTTTCCTAAGGTTATTCCTTGTTTATTAGTCATAATTAGTCATTATTGAGTCTCCTATATTTTAGGGGAGAATATTCCACCTGGAGAATATTCTCTTTCAGTTGACACTTCAGTTTGACTAGTTGAGTTGAGTTTAGATGTTGCATTGGTTTTCCACCATGAAACATTGAGATCATCACCAACTCACTACTCTTTGTTCAGTTAGTTAACTGAAGACTAGTTGACTAGTTAACTCAGCTAGGTGGCAGTTCACTCCCGTAACTGCTTGAGAGACTAGACTAGGTG
>JZKD02S0004469.1:0-15781 GCA_000966675.3 Picea glauca
CTGAGTGTACAAGCTTTCCAGGTATCCGCAACGCTTGCCCTTATCAATATGGCATTGGAAAATCCAGTATGGTATCTACATCCACCTGAGATGGTCCCTCAACCATCCCTCCCTCCCCAAGAAGGAACCCTGATGTAGATTCCAATACTTACTCCAACCAGACCACCCTCACCCCCACTCGCTAACACCAATACTATAGCTGGGGGAAGAAGGAAGAAGAAAGATCCCATCGCTCCACTTCCCCCACAAGTTCAGCCTCCTTGCGCACTATGCAAGAAAGACAGACACCCCACTAATAAATGCCCATCCCTCCCCGAGCTACGTAATTTAATTCAACTACCTCAGGAAACGACACCACTGATCGCTTCCTCTAGTTCACCCAGTACTACGGCCACTGCATCCCCTACTACAGGTAGCAAAGGTCTGCGAACCAAGTTCGCATGTGCCATATATTCAGAGTATGTCCATTACACCCACCATTTCCCGACATTACCTCAATTTTAACAGACGCTAACGATAGTCCACCGAAGCTTCCAGAAAGAACCTCCTCCATCTGCATCATCTCACACATAGGTCACTGCCATCCATTATGTCATGACCTATGTCAATGAATGTATGTGATGCCCTTTCACTCTATGTGAATCACTTGATCACTTCACATATCAGTGTCCCACGATTATTGAATATAAGCGTCGTCAAATGGCCCTTATTTAAACTCTTCCCATTCCCCCACCACCAACGACACCCGTTGTTCCACCTAATCCCTCTCCAGATATTGTTTATATTTTCTCCCTTGAGCCTGAGGGACTTCCCACTCCTCCATGGTTCATAGATAGTCTGGAGGAGGATTTTCCCCCAAATCCCCCCAATTCTCCCATTCATTTCCCCACGGAAATCTTACACTCGACTTCCATTTTTAACCCACAATATATTGATATTTGGTTTATGTCGAGTGAACCATCACAACATACTTGTGACACACCCTCTCCCTTATCACCACTAGAAGATAACAACACGGTGACAGTCACCAATGTTATTCCCTTGGATCCACTAGATTCTCTACAATTCTACTATGACAAAGACATCCTCGAAGAATTAACTTCCCCGATTTCCCATGGGATCTTCTCCATCATCGAGCACTCTTTCTCTCATAGGAGGCCTTTGTGCCTCCTAACCAAAACACCATGTACGCAATCGAATCCAAAGATTTTATCCCATCAGGGCAGATAGACTGGTTCAATAACCCTATACCTGCCCCCGATGCTTTTGAAGAAGGCAACATGGCCAACATTTCCCCCACCGTCAAAATCAATATTTCCATCAAGCCTAGAGTTATAGAGGAAATCACCATCAACGTCGCATGCCCTTCTGAAGATATCTTAGCTTACAAATCACTTTTTCAGGAAGACCGGGACATTTTCGCCTGGTCATACATGAAAATGCCCGACCTCAATCCCTCTATTGTCGAACATCGTATTGACACATGGCCTGATATCACCCCCGTTCGTCAAAAGCAATGCCCAATGCACCCATCCAAAGCAGCGACCATCAAAGTCGAAATTGACAAATTACGCGCTGCAGGGTTCATATACCCCATCGCATATACGTCATGGGTCTCCAACCCTGTCCCCATTAACAAAAAGCAAGGAACTATTCGTGTCTATACAGATTTTCATGATATCAATCACACTTGTCCCAAAGACAATTTTCCAACGCCCTTTATCGACCAAATTATTGATGATTGTGCTGGCCCGAAGCTTTGTTCTTCATGGACGGTTTCTCTGGCTATAACCAAATTCCGATCCACCCAATCGATCAATACAAAACTGCATTCACTACCCCTGGGGTACTTTCTCCTATTGTGTCATGCCCTTCGGCTTCAAGAACACTGGTGCTACTTTTCAAATGACCATGACATACATATTTCATGATCTGGATCATATCATCCTCGCATACTTAGACAAAATCATTGCGCGATCCAAGAAACACACTCAACATATCGAGGATTTACGAATCGTCTTCCAAAGGTGTTGTCAATACAATATCCACTTGAACCCCCTCAAGTGCATATTCTGTGTCACCACTGGCCGCCTCCTTGGGTTCATCATTTCCTAGCGCAATATTACCATGGACCCCCTCAATGTCCAAGCCATCATGGAAATTCCCCCACCACAGAATTTATGTCAACTGCAGAGCTTACAAGGCAAAGCTAACTTTCTACGACGCTTTGTCCCAGATTACACCACTTGCACACATGGCTTCCTTTGCTTGCTACGCCATGACATCCCATTTCAATGGGATTAACATGCCCAGTCCGCTTTCGACGACCTTAAAGGGGCACTCTCCAATGCCCCATTGATTAGTCCACCCGATTATGATCACAACTATATCCTCTACTTATCAACATCAGCCGGCTCAGAAGCAGGAGTTCTCGTCCAATTAGGGGATGATTCCCATGAGCATATCATGTAAGAATATTTCTGGACCACCCTTGAAATGCAATCACAAAGAGAAACTCTCCCTTGCAGTTGTCCTCGCAGTCAAGAAGCTGCGCCATTACATTCTTCTTCGAACTACCAAAGTCATCGCAGATTCCAACCTAATGCAATACTTTCTCAGTCGCCAACAAATCAATGGAAAATTTTCCCGATGGATTGTTATCCTTCAGGAATACGACCTCGAATTTTCAACACTCAAGAGAAAGAAATCCCTCATCCCTGCTGAACTCATTATGACATTTCCTTCCAATACTACTAGCTCTCCCATCACTACCAACTTCCCTGATGAACATCTCTTTTTCATCCCCTCGGATGATCCTTGGTACGATGATCTCCTTGTCTACCTTCGAACACAGAAGTTTGGAAACCACCTCTCCAGGGATGATCATCGATGTATTCGACATCAGGCCCCTCATTACCTTCTTATCGACAATATATTATATCGACAAGGGGTCTACACCATACTTCGTCAGTGTGTGACTATTGATGAAGCCGACAAAATCTTGAATGATTGCCACAGTGGCGCATGTGGTGGCCACCTCTCATCGATGTTCACGGCCTAGAAAATTATTCGGGCAGGCTATTTTTGGCCCACATTGTTTCATGATTGCATCCATGTTGTGAAATGATGTGACAAATGTCAGTTATACACCAACAAAGTAAGAGCACCACCTTCTCTTCTCCATCCAGTCATTACTGTGGGCCCCTTTTGCAAATGGGGCATCGACTTCATGACTTGCAACCCTCCATCTAGCAATGGACACAAATACATAGTTGTGGCAGTCAATTACTTCATCAAATGGGTCGAAGCCATGCCTACCTTCAACAACACTGCTGACACTACAACACGTTTTTTCTTTAACCACGTCATCTACCGCTTTGGAGTCCCACTATAGTTAGTCTCTGATCACGGGAAACACTTCGAGAATGAAATTTTCGTCGAAATTTCCTCCAGGTTAGGCTTCTCCCACGAGTTCACCTCCCCATACTACCCCCAGTCCAACAGACAGGTAGAGGCGATCAACAAGGTCCTCAAAACCATGTTGCAGCGCATGGTTAACAAACATAAGACCAATTGGCACCATATGCTTTTTTCCGTGCTATGGGTTTATCGCACGATAGTCAAAACTGCCACTGGTTTCACACCATTTCATCTTTCCCATGGGGTCGAATCCACTCTCCCCATTGAGTGCGAAATTCCCACCTTACGCATCGCTATTGAGTTATTACTCGACACTACTCCAATGGAACAACGTTTGCTGAACTTAGAGTCGCTGGATGAAGTCTGCTGATTTTCATTACAGAACAATGAGATAGCCAAAAAAGGTCTAAGGCCACCTTTGATCGCCATGTAAAACTTCGATCATTCAACGAAGGTGACCTTGTCCTTGCTTACGATATCACCTACGATACCTTCAGCCACAACAAGTTCAAGTCATTATGTCATGGACCTTACATCATCCAACATTGCCTCACTAAAGGTGCATACATCCTGGCCTCTCCTGAAGGCAACCCCCTCAAAGAACCCATCAACGGGTTGTACTTAAATAAATTTTATGCCTGAGCGTAGCCATGCTACACTAGGCTTTTTCTTTTTGTAGAGTTTTTAGTCTTTTTTTTCCTTCCATATCTTACGTCTAATCTATCATTTGTGTTATTGAGAGATGCCTCCTCCATCGACCTTCCACATCGGTTACATTGACGAAGATAGCCGTCAAACACAGAATCTCGCTTCGGCCGCTTAGGCCCTCTATACCCCCTCGCATGACCTACTCCACTCCAGCGGCATATGCTTGGGCTCAGCTACCAACAACCAAGATGAATAGACAATTGTTATTGGCCTCCTTGTAGAGGCCAATAGCTGCCATATTCATTACCTAAGCGTCTTACTAGATTCCCAACTCGTCGTCCTCCATCTCAATAATGTGTACCATATCCACGATCATTGCCCCTTTCACAAATACTTGCAAGTTAGACTTTTATCTTGACATTTTGATTCAATTAAATTTACACATATCCCAAGACAATTTAATCAGATAGCAGATAATATGGCTAACCTAGTGTTAGATTGGCATTTATCACATTAAGATCCCATCACACATACATACAAAGTCTGTCACAACATAT
Organism: Picea glauca; assembly: GCA_000966675.3. Taxonomy (NCBI): domain Eukaryota; kingdom Viridiplantae; phylum Streptophyta; class Pinopsida; order Pinales; family Pinaceae; genus Picea; species Picea glauca. The sequence continues at coordinate 4,626 of JZKD02S0004469.1, forward strand.
AGATTAGATGCCATCAAAAGCAATAAAAAACATCAACACATGTGAACATCACAAAGATCCCAAAATGTATATCCATATATATATATATCAGTCAATGTGCCATCAATGTTTACAACAAAAAATATAGTACACCAAAGTACAACATCCGTAGGTAAGTGACCATCTCACTCCTATAAATACAAAATCGGTGTCACAACACCATATACAAAATAGGCTNTGTGTCATGCCCTTCGGCTTCAAGAACACTGGTGCTACTTTTCAAACGACCATGACATACATATTTCATGATCTGGATCATATCATCCTTGCATACTTAGACAAACTCATTGCCCGATCCAAGAAACACACTCAACATATCAAGGATTTACGAATCGTCTTCCAAAGGTGTTGTCAATACAATATCCACTTGAACCCCCTCAAGTGCGTATTCTGTGTCACCACTGGCCGCCTCCTTGGGTTCATCATTTCCTAGTGCGATATTACCATGGACCCCCTCAATGTCCAAGCCATCACGGAAATTCCCCCACCACAGAATTTATGTCAACTGCAGAGCTTACAAGGCAAAGCTAACTTTCTACGACGCTTTGTCCTAGATTACGCCACTCGCACACATGGATTCCTTTGCTTGCTACGCCATGACATCCCATTTCAATGGGATGAACATGCCCAGTCCGATTTCGACGACCTTAAAGGGGCACTCTCCAATGCCCCATTGATTAGTCCACCCGATTATGATCACAACTATATCCTCTACTTATCAACATCAGCCGGCTCAGTAGCAGGAGTTCTCGTCCAATTAGGGGATGATTCCCATGAGCATGTCATGTAAGAATCTTTCTGGACCACCCTTGAAATGCAATCACAAAGAGAAACTCTCCCTTGTAGTTGTCCTCGCAGTAAAGAAGCTGCACCATTACATTCTTCTTTGAACTACCAAAGTCATCACAGATTCCAACCTAATGCAATACTTTCTCAGTCGCCAACAAATCAATGGAAAATTTTCCCGATGGATTGTTATCCTTCAGGAATACGACCTCGAATTTTCAACACCCAAGAGAAAGAAATCCCTCATCCCTGCTGAACTCATTATGACATTTCCTTCCAATACTACTAGCTCTCCCATCACTACCAAATTCCCTAATGAACATCTCTTTTTCATCCCCTCGGATGATCCTTGGTACGATGATCTCCTTGTCTACCTTCGAACACATAAGTTTGGAAACCACCTCTCCAGGGANCCCCACCACAGAATTTATGTCAACTGCAGAGCTTACAAGGCAAAGCTAACTTTCTACGACGCTTTGTCCCAGATTACACCACTTGCACACATGGCTTCCTTTGCTTGCTACGCCATGACATCCCATTTCAATGGGATTAACATGCCCAGTCCGCTTTCGACGACCTTAAAGGGGCACTCTCCAATGCCCCATTGATTAGTCCACCCGATTATGATCACAACTATATCCTCTACTTATCAACATCAGCCGGCTCAGAAGCAGGAGTTCTCGTCCAATTAGGGGATGATTCCCATGAGCATATCATGTAAGAATATTTCTGGACCACCCTTGAAATGCAATCACAAAGAGAAACTCTCCCTTGCAGTTGTCCTCGCAGTCAAGAAGCTGCGCCATTACATTCTTCTTCGAACTACCAAAGTCATCGCAGATTCCAACCTAATGCAATACTTTCTCAGTCGCCAACAAATCAATGGAAAATTTTCCCGATGGATTGTTATCCTTCAGGAATACGACCTCGAATTTTCAACACTCAAGAGAAAGAAATCCCTCATCCCTGCTGAACTCATTATGACATTTCCTTCCAATACTACTAGCTCTCCCATCACTACCAACTTCCCTGATGAACATCTCTTTTTCATCCCCTCGGATGATCCTTGGTACGATGATCTCCTTGTCTACCTTCGAACACAGAAGTTTGGAAACCACCTCTCCAGGGATGATCATCGATGTATTCGACATCAGGCCCCTCATTACCTTCTTATCGACAATATATTATATCGACAAGGGGTCTACACCATACTTCGTCAGTGTGTGACTATTGATGAAGCCGACAAAATCTTGAATGATTGCCACAGTGGCGCATGTGGTGGCCACCTCTCATCGATGTTCACGGCCTAGAAAATTATTCGGGCAGGCTATTTTTGGCCCACATTGTTTCATGATTGCATCCATGTTGTGAAATGATGTGACAAATGTCAGTTATACACCAACAAAGTAAGAGCACCACCTTCTCTTCTCCATCCAGTCATTACTGTGGGCCCCTTTTGCAAATGGGGCATCGACTTCATGACTTGCAACCCTCCATCTAGCAATGGACACAAATACATAGTTGTGGCAGTCAATTACTTCATCAAATGGGTCGAAGCCATGCCTACCTTCAACAACACTGCTGACACTACAACACGTTTTTTCTTTAACCACGTCATCTACCGCTTTGGAGTCCCACTATAGTTAGTCTCTGATCACGGGAAACACTTCGAGAATGAAATTTTCGTCGAAATTTCCTCCAGGTTAGGCTTCTCCCACGAGTTCACCTCCCCATACTACCCCCAGTCCAACAGACAGGTAGAGGCGATCAACAAGGTCCTCAAAACCATGTTGCAGCGCATGGTTAACAAACATAAGACCAATTGGCACCATATGCTTTTTTCCGTGCTATGGGTTTATCGCACGATAGTCAAAACTGCCACTGGTTTCACACCATTTCATCTTTCCCATGGGGTCGAATCCACTCTCCCCATTGAGTGCGAAATTCCCACCTTACGCATCGCTATTGAGTTATTACTCGACACTACTCCAATGGAACAACGTTTGCTGAACTTAGAGTCGCTGGATGAAGTCTGCTGATTTTCATTACAGAACAATGAGATAGCCAAAAAAGGTCTAAGGCCACCTTTGATCGCCATGTAAAACTTCGATCATTCAACGAAGGTGACCTTGTCCTTGCTTACGATATCACCTACGATACCTTCAGCCACAACAAGTTCAAGTCATTATGTCATGGACCTTACATCATCCAACATTGCCTCACTAAAGGTGCATACATCCTGGCCTCTCCTGAAGGCAACCCCCTCAAAGAACCCATCAACGGGTTGTACTTAAATAAATTTTATGCCTGAGCGTAGCCATGCTACACTAGGCTTTTTCTTTTTGTAGAGTTTTTAGTCTTTTTTTTCCTTCCATATCTTACGTCTAATCTATCATTTGTGTTATTGAGAGATGCCTCCTCCATCGACCTTCCACATCGGTTACATTGACGAAGATAGCCGTCAAACACAGAATCTCGCTTCGGCCGCTTAGGCCCTCTATACCCCCTCGCATGACCTACTCCACTCCAGCGGCATATGCTTGGGCTCAGCTACCAACAACCAAGATGAATAGACAATTGTTATTGGCCTCCTTGTAGAGGCCAATAGCTGCCATATTCATTACCTAAGCGTCTTACTAGATTCCCAACTCGTCGTCCTCCATCTCAATAATGTGTACCATATCCACGATCATTGCCCCTTTCACAAATACTTGCAAGTTAGACTTTTATCTTGACATTTTGATTCAATTAAATTTACACATATCCCAAGACAATTTAATCAGATAGCAGATAATATGGCTAACCTAGTGTTAGATTGGCATTTATCACATTAAGATCCCATCACACATACATACAAAGTCTGTCACAACATATAGATTAGATGCCATCAAAAGCAATAAAAAACATCAACACATGTGAACATCACAAAGATCCCAAAATGTATATCCATATATATATATATCAGTCAATGTGCCATCAATGTTTACAACAAAAAATATAGTACACCAAAGTACAACATCCGTAGGTAAGTGACCATCTCACTCCTATAAATACAAAATCGGTGTCACAACACCATATACAAAATAGGCTCGTAAGCCTCTATAAACACAAAAATCCATATCCTGAGGCACTCAAGGCACCTCTAGAGTACCACCACCCAGTCGTCCCTCTGGAGGAGGTACCCCACCTGCTATCGGTCCCTCGGGCCCTGGTGGAAACCGCCCAGTCATCGTCGCTCCTGCTACAGCTGCTCTGTGGATCAGATTTCGTGACTCCGCCGGAAGACCAATACACTACTCTAGGACCCCCTCATCCTAGATGCACACCCACATACCCTCGGGCACTCCCTGTAGTACCACCTCTAATCGACGGTGAAAATCCTAAAACTCTCCCCTGGCCCCAGCCGGAGGAGCCTGTGACGGCCCTGCACTGGGGTCACCATAGCAACGTCTCTTGGCCACTCTCTCATCATCAATGGGCCTCACCCCAACATCATCCTGTCACCATCTCTCCCCTACCCGTGGCTCCCCCCGCGGTGGTCTCACTGGTCCCTGACGAGCCAACGCCCTGATCAACTCCACCTTGCGCCCGCAAGGCCCCACATCTGCACACATCACAAACAAATGATAGCATCAACATCCATACATACATAAAATATATGCTATACTATCTCAATCTCAAACCATCAAAACAAATAAATCAACATACCTCTCTGGTCGAACACCTCTCCAGGAGGTAGCACCATGTCCGGGTCCCCCCCAAAGTCCACCCCACTATACAGAAACTGGAGGATAATCTATGGCATCTAAAGCCACACCCGTGCAACCTCGGCTGTAAAGTAATGACCCCCCTCCCCACCACCATGGCAAACCAAAATTGTCGCCCACCGCCTCAGTCGCGGCTCTCGCACACCTGGTGCATCCAACAACACTTTAGGGAGCAACATAGGAACCCTCTCCAAGAACCACGCTACCAAGATGGACCCAAAGGTAAACTCCCCTGAGTCAACAACTTGACACCTATTGAGCTACCCCACCATCTTGGCATGCAACATCAAGGCCCAAGAAAAATGCTCACCCCCCAACGCCCTCTCCATAATCCTCAGATGACCCCCACTGATCCACTGAGTCATAAGAGACACATAGAATATCACAACCATCGCTACCACGCAGTGATGCACAAGGGAATCCATTGCCCCAATACTCACCATGGAGCTTGACATAAATTTCTCCCCCATACAATACATCCGGGCTAAGACAACCAACTGTCCATCCCTAGGTAACATGGGCTTTGCCAGTAACGGGGTTCCTTGAAAAGGGAGCCCCGTCAGAAAATATACATCCTCCATTGCAGTGAAGGCCAAATACTCACCATGCACAATGAATCACTACTGGTCTGGGCTCCACATAACAATCAAGAACTGCAGCAAGTACTCCTGTGCCCGCATGAGTGAACACTCANCCCCACCACAGAATTTATGTCAACTGCAGAGCTTACAAGGCAAAGCTAACTTTCTACGACGCTTTGTCCCAGATTACACCACTTGCACACATGGCTTCCTTTGCTTGCTACGCCATGACATCCCATTTCAATGGGATTAACATGCCCAGTCCGCTTTCGACGACCTTAAAGGGGCACTCTCCAATGCCCCATTGATTAGTCCACCCGATTATGATCACAACTATATCCTCTACTTATCAACATCAGCCGGCTCAGAAGCAGGAGTTCTCGTCCAATTAGGGGATGATTCCCATGAGCATATCATGTAAGAATATTTCTGGACCACCCTTGAAATGCAATCACAAAGAGAAACTCTCCCTTGCAGTTGTCCTCGCAGTCAAGAAGCTGCGCCATTACATTCTTCTTCGAACTACCAAAGTCATCGCAGATTCCAACCTAATGCAATACTTTCTCAGTCGCCAACAAATCAATGGAAAATTTTCCCGATGGATTGTTATCCTTCAGGAATACGACCTCGAATTTTCAACACTCAAGAGAAAGAAATCCCTCATCCCTGCTGAACTCATTATGACATTTCCTTCCAATACTACTAGCTCTCCCATCACTACCAACTTCCCTGATGAACATCTCTTTTTCATCCCCTCGGATGATCCTTGGTACGATGATCTCCTTGTCTACCTTCGAACACAGAAGTTTGGAAACCACCTCTCCAGGGATGATCATCGATGTATTCGACATCAGGCCCCTCATTACCTTCTTATCGACAATATATTATATCGACAAGGGGTCTACACCATACTTCGTCAGTGTGTGACTATTGATGAAGCCGACAAAATCTTGAATGATTGCCACAGTGGCGCATGTGGTGGCCACCTCTCATCGATGTTCACGGCCTAGAAAATTATTCGGGCAGGCTATTTTTGGCCCACATTGTTTCATGATTGCATCCATGTTGTGAAATGATGTGACAAATGTCAGTTATACACCAACAAAGTAAGAGCACCACCTTCTCTTCTCCATCCAGTCATTACTGTGGGCCCCTTTTGCAAATGGGGCATCGACTTCATGACTTGCAACCCTCCATCTAGCAATGGACACAAATACATAGTTGTGGCAGTCAATTACTTCATCAAATGGGTCGAAGCCATGCCTACCTTCAACAACACTGCTGACACTACAACACGTTTTTTCTTTAACCACGTCATCTACCGCTTTGGAGTCCCACTATAGTTAGTCTCTGATCACGGGAAACACTTCGAGAATGAAATTTTCGTCGAAATTTCCTCCAGGTTAGGCTTCTCCCACGAGTTCACCTCCCCATACTACCCCCAGTCCAACAGACAGGTAGAGGCGATCAACAAGGTCCTCAAAACCATGTTGCAGCGCATGGTTAACAAACATAAGACCAATTGGCACCATATGCTTTTTTCCGTGCTATGGGTTTATCGCACGATAGTCAAAACTGCCACTGGTTTCACACCATTTCATCTTTCCCATGGGGTCGAATCCACTCTCCCCATTGAGTGCGAAATTCCCACCTTACGCATCGCTATTGAGTTATTACTCGACACTACTCCAATGGAACAACGTTTGCTGAACTTAGAGTCGCTGGATGAAGTCTGCTGATTTTCATTACAGAACAATGAGATAGCCAAAAAAGGTCTAAGGCCACCTTTGATCGCCATGTAAAACTTCGATCATTCAACGAAGGTGACCTTGTCCTTGCTTACGATATCACCTACGATACCTTCAGCCACAACAAGTTCAAGTCATTATGTCATGGACCTTACATCATCCAACATTGCCTCACTAAAGGTGCATACATCCTGGCCTCTCCTGAAGGCAACCCCCTCAAAGAACCCATCAACGGGTTGTACTTAAATAAATTTTATGCCTGAGCGTAGCCATGCTACACTAGGCTTTTTCTTTTTGTAGAGTTTTTAGTCTTTTTTTTCCTTCCATATCTTACGTCTAATCTATCATTTGTGTTATTGAGAGATGCCTCCTCCATCGACCTTCCACATCGGTTACATTGACGAAGATAGCCGTCAAACACAGAATCTCGCTTCGGCCGCTTAGGCCCTCTATACCCCCTCGCATGACCTACTCCACTCCAGCGGCATATGCTTGGGCTCAGCTACCAACAACCAAGATGAATAGACAATTGTTATTGGCCTCCTTGTAGAGGCCAATAGCTGCCATATTCATTACCTAAGCGTCTTACTAGATTCCCAACTCGTCGTCCTCCATCTCAATAATGTGTACCATATCCACGATCATTGCCCCTTTCACAAATACTTGCAAGTTAGACTTTTATCTTGACATTTTGATTCAATTAAATTTACACATATCCCAAGACAATTTAATCAGATAGCAGATAATATGGCTAACCTAGTGTTAGATTGGCATTTATCACATTAAGATCCCATCACACATACATACAAAGTCTGTCACAACATATAGATTAGATGCCATCAAAAGCAATAAAAAACATCAACACATGTGAACATCACAAAGATCCCAAAATGTATATCCATATATATATATATCAGTCAATGTGCCATCAATGTTTACAACAAAAAATATAGTACACCAAAGTACAACATCCGTAGGTAAGTGACCATCTCACTCCTATAAATACAAAATCGGTGTCACAACACCATATACAAAATAGGCTTGTAAGCCTCTATAAACACAAAAATCCATATCCTGAGGCACTCAAGGCACCTCTAGAGTACCACCACCCGGTCGTCCCTCTGGAGGAGGTACCCCACCTGCTATCGGTCCCTCGGGCCCTGGTGGAAACCGCCCAGTCATCGTCGCTCCTGCTACAGCTTCTCTGCGGATCAGATTTCGTGACTCCGCTGGAAGACCAATACACTACTCTAGGACCCCCTCATCCTAGATGCACACCCACATACCCTCGGGCACTCCCTGTAGTACCACCTCTAATCGATGGTGAAAATCCTAAAACTCTCCCCCGGCCCCAGCCGGAGGAGCCTGTGACGGCCCTGCACTGGGGTCATCATAGCAACATCTCTTGGCCACTCTCTCATCATCAATGGGCCTCACCCCAACATCATGCTGTCACCATCTCTCCCCTACCCTTGGCTCCCCCCACAGTGGTCTCACTGGTCCCCGACGAGCCAACACCCTGATCAACTCCACCTTGTGCCCGCAAGGCCCCACATCTGCACACATCACAAACAAATGATAGCATCAACATCCATCCATACATAAAATATATGCTATACTATCTCAATCTCAAACCATCAAAACAAATAAATCAACATACCTCTCCGGTCGAACACCTCTCCAGGAGGTAGCACCATGTCCGGGTCCCCCCCAAAGTCCACCCCACTATACAGAAACTGGAGGATAATCTATGGCATCTAAAGCCACACCCATGCAACCTCGGTTGTAAAGTAATGACCCCCCTCCCCACCACCATGGCGAACCAAAATTGTCGCCCACCGCCTCAGTCACGGCTCTCACACACCTGGTGCATCCAACAACACTTTAGGGAGCAACATAGGAACCCTCTCCAAGAACCACGCTACCAAGATGGACCCAAAGGTAAACTCCCCTGAGTCAACAACTTGACACCTATTGAGCTACCCCACCATCTTGGCATGCAACATCAAGGCCCAAGAAAAATGCTCACCCACCAATGCCCTCTCCATAATCCTCAGATGACCCCCACTGATCCACTGAGTCACAAGAGACACATAGAATATCACAACCATCGCTGCCACGCAACGATGCATAAGGGAATCCATTGCCCCAATACTCACCATGGAGCTTGACATAAGTTTTCCCCCCATACAATACCTTCGGGCTAAGACAACCAACTGTCCATCCCCAGGTAACATGGGCTTTGCCAGTAATGGGGTTCCTTGAAAAGGGAGCCCCGTCAGAAAATATACATCCTCCATTGTAGTGAAGGCCAAATACTCACCATGCACAATGAATCACTACTGGTCTGGGCTCCACATAGCAATCAAGAACTGCAGCAAGTACTCCTGTGCCCGCATGAGTGAACACTCAAAAAACTTCAACAACCCACAAGCTGCCAAAGTGTCCCGTACCGCAGGCTCCTCATCCCTCACTACCTCCCTTAGACGTGCCCAGTCCCTCTCTCTCCAATGGATCGACATAGCCAACTGGTCACCTGCATACACATATATAATACTTGATCATCCATCACAACCCATAAAAATATCAAAATCTCCAAAAAAGATAAGTTTATACACCCATCTGCTTTGCCTCAAAGGCACAACATTTTTTCCCACAGGCGCGCACCTATGTGCACCTGTTCATCCCATAGTTCCACACTCATGTGTGACTGTGGGCCATACAGGAGTGCACACATGAACCCTTGTCACACTTACAGACACACATCATAGTGCGCCTGTTCACTACACATTTGTGCACACATGCACAACTGTCAGGAACACAGTCGTGCATGCATGCACTGCTGTGCTTTGAATAGGAGTGCATTACATGCGTGCCTATTTTTCCCATTTGAGCACCCCCATGCACAACTCTCCCCATTACAGCTGCACACTCGTGCGCACAAATATTTCGATCACCCGCACACTGGGGGACCCACACTCACAAAACCCCCTGCACGACCATCCGTACAACCTCTGCCCAAAAAAGTAATCCTAACTACTATGCAGGAGGATCCAACCACTAACTTGACACTCACAGATCCTGAATCAGCTGGCTCAATCTCCCAAAATCTCCAAATCTATCCTCCAAACTCTCGTCCAATCACTATGGCCGCAGGTACAAATGAGGTGACAATGTGGGCCCTACAGCTATATATAGTCCCTTTGCCAAAACTTCCAAGATCATTTTGGAGAGCTCCGAGCATCCGTTTTCCGATCCGTCTTCAGCCCCAGGACCAGGATCCTGCCACCTACATAGTCACACTCCTTGTGCTACCATCTTTCCCTGGCCCCTGGGGAGCATTTTTCTCACATCACGCCGAGGTACACATGCTCCTATTCAAAATTATCAAATAACCATTATATGTTCTTTATCTTCAGATATTGTTTACGTTGGGTATTTGGTTTTCATGTGTGCAGGTACTTGGTCACCACAAATCAACATGGCCCTTTCAGGTATAAGATCACTACTGGCATGTAATCATTCCCTCTGAATATCAATTGCATCTCCTAGTCACACCCTCCGCTCTTTGCCTCTAAGGTCCCCTCATCCAGCTCTGTAGTACTCACACCTCCGCTGCACTTCAGTACTATCACCTGATAGAAATATTCCCCACATGAGTTGTCCCATTTATAGTCCCCCTTGACACTTTGACACTCATGCTTCTTTCACCCCTTAGGGCTGGGAGTCCTCATAGTCTTTGCATTCCCGATAATTAGCCGCATGCTCCTTCTCTTCATTTTGCTAACTTCCCCATAATGGAATCCCGAGTAATATTGTCATGATTCATATTTTGACTACACCTTCGTAGTATCAATTAGACCTCCATCTCCTCCACAGTCAGTTTTCCCATATACAGATTGTCCTCCATTCATTTTTCCTAATACAGAAACCCACCTATGGGGCCCCCACCCTTCACCTATTTTCATGCAACTTGCACCCTCACAGGCCAAGCCATATTGCACTGGGGCACCCATTTCTGTATTTGTACGATCATCCCCAATGATTCTTTATTTATTTGGTAATTGTAAAAAGTCTTTGTTTCCATCATTTACATAGATTTTTTGTCATCACCTTTGGCAACCTTCCTTTTTGTCGGCAGAAGCAACCCATGTCACCCTTGGTTGGGGCATTCATTACCTTCCACTTTTTTTGACATCGTCCATAAACCCGAGAATCCCCCAGTCCATGTACCT
>JZKD02S0004535.1:14125-27272 GCA_000966675.3 Picea glauca
TTCATGTGTAGATTGTAGTTCTGGTATTCCTTCAACCATTTTCTTGAAAGGTAATGCTTGATAGTTAAGATGAGCATACCTTCTATGCCAAAGTTCATTAGGATTGACTTCATCACGTACAAGAGCTTCATCATTATGTTCTAGTATGTATAATCTGCCTTCACGAGTTCCAATAACTCTAGCATTCTCTATGTTGGAGTCTCTAGACCAAGATAGTACTTCACCATCTACAAAGGCTATTCTATTTCCTTTGTCTTCTAAGCAAGATATAGATACAAGACTCTTTTCTAAACCAAGTACATATAAGACATTACTCAAATGAACATTGTTACCTGATTCCATTTTGATGGAGGCTTGACCAATTCCTTTGACTGGATAGGTGTTCTTGTCTCCAAGTTCTACTTTGTGAGATGTCTTCTTTTCATTCAGATTGGAGAGTCTGACCTGGTTTCTTGTCATATGCCTGGAAGCTCCATTGTCAATTATCCACGTGTCATCTTCAAGAGTTCCTGTAAGAGCTGAATAGTGTAGATGATCTACCTTTTCATTCATGATTTATGTTGACTGATAGCTGGTCAAACATTGACTTTGACCTAAATTTTCAACCTTGACGTTTTTCTTCTGAGAGTGCCAATAGGTGCATTGGACTAAGGTGCACTAGAATATCCTCTTCTTGAGTAAAGTGTTCCATCATAAGGTGTTGGGCAAGAGGCTTTAGAGTTTGCAACTGCACCTGCTAGTAACCCTAGTTGCAGTGCTTCAGTAACTGCACCTGCTAGAAACCCTAGCAGCAATTCTTCAACGAGCTTGATAATCTTATGGCTTAGCTTCCTTCCAGTGGTTACACTGACTGAAGGAGGTGTGGGCCCATAACCTGTTAGAAAAATGGGTGTGCTCGTTTCACCATAGACAATATAGCAATATTGTCACCCAACCATAGGCACAAAGGCCACCCCCGAGCACCTTAACCTTGACAGACAGAATAATTCTGGTAGCAGACCAATAGCCAACCAAGGCTAGCACACCAAGCAAGGATAGCCAAAGACTAAGCAGAAAGTACAAACCAATAACCCAAGACAAAGTCACTACTACAACAGTTGCAGTTCTCCTTCACTCATGTGCACTTCTTGTCCTTATGCAATCGTGAGTGAGTGAGTGAGTGACAAATGAGATCTAGCTCCCTTTATTTATACTACTCCATCTTAACTGATTGGGTCGACTTCTCTTCCTGGGAGCTAATAACTCAATATTAATTTATTCTATTAAGTCGACTTGTCTTATAAGGTTATTATCCAAAGCTTTAGGGTTTCTCTTGCTTCCCGGAATATTCTAGTCTCGTCAAAGGTTACATGTGGAGGCTAATACCTCCCGCAGCTACTATAATATCAACACAGAGACCTCTTAAGGTTTATTTTTTAACCATGGAATTATGCATTCATGAGCAAAATATAACTATCAATATCCATAGAGAGATACAATTGTGACAGCGAGTTAACTCCATCATCATTAGATCATAAAAGCAGTGAATAATATATCCCACAACTGTATTTTAATCGATGTCAAGCTCAGATACCATGAGTGTTGAATTTGTAGCTTGGAAGGTGTCTCAGCATAGGCCTAAGTGTCCAGGCATGCTGAAGACATTTAATTAATACCCAGATCAACAAATTTTATTTTATCCTAAGTTTGACTTAGGAAAAGCATAAAGATATCTAAAGTTTCTGACTTTGGAAATTAACTTTTCACTTAAGTGAACTTTCTTGATTCTTCTAGAAAGTTCATGAAGGGGGAAAGAGAGTAAAGAGAAAAAGATAAAAAGGAGTTGAGGCAAAGGGTGAGGACACACACAAGTTGACGAGCAAGAGGGCGATTTGGCTGAGGAAGAGGACGACTTGGCAACTGAGACGAAGGGCGACTTGGAAGAAAAAATAAAGGCCCAAGTGCAGGCCGTACATCAGCAGTTGGGGAGGCCGAGTTGCAGGCCGTACAACAGCAACTAGAAGAGGTTGAGTTAGGCCGTACAACAGTAGATGTAGAGGCCGATTTGAAGGGGCCGTACAGGGCGAGTTTCAGGGGCCGTACAAGTTGAGCTTCAGAGGGTCGTACAGGCCGACTTTGCTAGGCCGAATCTGGGCCGTACAGGAGCTGAGTTGTTGGGTCGTACTGTTGGGCCATACAGCTACAGAAAAAGGGCAAATTTACTGAAAGAAATTTTTTATTTTATTGTTGCTGTAATAATTCCTCTGAAGCCAATAAATCCCCTCTTTGTTGGTTTTTCCCACACTGGGGTTTCCAGGGTAAAATTGTGTTGTGTATTTGTGTGTTTGGTTTTGTTTTCCGCCGTGTATTACTGCTTAAACTCAACTGTATTTTCTGTGTATAGTTCAGATTTATATTTCTACATAAAAAATTAAAATCTGGGTTAGAAAACTATTGGCATTAAAATCTATATGTTGGGTTTAAAAGTTTAACATGGTATTAGAGCTCAGCCTCTGAATACAGAAGCCAAGTAGATTTCAAGTGTGAACGAAGAGTAAAAATCAGCAAAGGAGGTCAAACTGCCAAGGAGGGAAAGTGACCCAGGACAGCAGAGAAATGGCAAATGCAGGGTTGAGATTCTAGGACAGATTGGAGGGCGCTTCTAACTTCAGTCCATGGAGAGAGCGCACAACTCTAGTGCTAGAGGAGCAAGGTTTATGGGACTTTGTTGAGGGAACTCAAATACCTCCAGCAGATCCAGCACAGCTTGTTGGAATATACACTAATACTGAGAGGGGGGGGTGAATCAGTATTAGACATATTTTTACCACTTTTTCTCTTTACCACTTTAACTAGTCATTACATAATCAATCATAAGAAATGCAGAGACTTAACCATATCATCAGAGATCAACACAAAGGCATAGTTCACAGATATTTAACATGGAAAACCAAATGGGATAAAACCACAAAACTTTCTTTATAAGATCTTGTAGGCACCAACCTACAAGAGACAAAACCACAAAACTTTCTTTATAAGATTTTGTAGGCACCAACCTACAGGAGACACCAATCTCCTTGACTAAGCACAAACTCAGCAATAATGTTTGCAGGCACCGACCTGCAAGAGACACCAATCGAATTGGTTGAGCATCGATTCTATAGGCTTTGCTTCTTGAAGAATATCCAAGAAAAATTTCTTCATCTGCTCTGGCATCAAACTTTCCTATATCCTCATCATCTCGTTTAATGTAACACTTGCTTCCAAAGATTTTGAAGTGTTTGACAAAGGTTGGTCGACCTTTCCATAATTCATAGGGGGTCTTGTCACAATTAACTCTGATTTTCCCTCTATTTAGAATGTAGACAGCAGTGTAAACAGCTTCTCTCCAAAAGCTATCTGATATTTTTGCTTCATTTAACATTGTCCTAGCGATTTCTTGTACATGTTTGTTTTTCCTTTCAACTACTCCATTTTTTTAGGGGTTCTTGCAGCTGAATACTGTCTTTTTATTCCATGGATCTCACAGAATTCTTCAAATTCATTGGATGTGAACTCACCTCCATTATCTAATCTTAAGCATTTGATTTTCATATCAGTCTCATTCTCAACTAAAGCTTTGAATGCTTTGAATTTTTTGAATGCCTCAGATTTATTTTTGAGAAAGACAACCCAAGTCATTCTTGTATAATCATCAATGAGCAACATAAAATAGTTTTCTTCCTTGTAGGCTTTTTGTTCTTGATAGTCCACAGAGATCTGTATGCACAAGTTCCAATGGCTTGGATTTTGCATATTCCTTTGTCTTAAAGTTCACCCTTGACTGTTTTCCATGCTGACATTGTTTGCAAATAGTACTTGTGGGTTTTGTGATCTTTGGCATATCTCTTACTACTTGTTTGGTACTGATTTTTACCAAGTTGTCAAAGTTCATATGACACATTCTTTTATGCCACAGCCAACTCTCATCTATCTGCCCCATGAAGCAATTTTCTCCATTAATTTCATCTAGAATGTATACATTGTTTGGGGTCCTGATTGCTTTTACAACAAGTTGCCTAATTTTCTTTTATGATCTCACATTCTCAAGAGTCAAAGGTAAGAGTATGTCCTTGGTCACACATCTGGCTTACACTAAGAAGATTATGTTTCAAGTTTTCAACACACAGAACCTTTTCAACTTTAGCTCTTCCATTGTTAAGACTGAGAGTGTCTTTTCCAATTATTTTTTATCTACCATTGTCTCCAAAGGTAACACTGCCCTCATTTTTCTTCAAGGTGATAAACTTTGTTCTATCTCTTGTCATATGACTAGAGCATCCATTGTCAACAACCCACTTATCTTTAATCTTTTGTGCATGAAGTGTTGCTTGCACGAACATCGATTTATCTTTGCTTTGTTCCTGATTTCTTTTCATGATTGTTGGGCCTTCCTTTCCCTGAATTTTCTTGAAGTTACTTCTACAGAATTTTGCGATATGCCCAAAACTTATTGCAGTTATAACATATGATGTTATAGTTTAGCAAAGGGGAAAAAGAATTATAATTTCTTCTTGGGTATCCATGGGTGTCTCTGTTGTTGTTCCTTATAGGGTCGCTTCTTACATTTTCTCTACAATCTATTGCTTTATGGCCAAATCCATTACAGGAATGACAATAGCCAAAGAAAGAGTTTTGATACCTGGTTGTGTGATTTCGTCTTGATGGGACAATCTTCCAAATTCCATCCTTGTGAGGGGAATTTGTCTTCTGTGGAACATATAGTTCCTCTTTCCTATTGTCTTCAACTTTGATCAAGCTTCTGAGCGAATCAACGTACTTCTTGGTTCTTTCTTCATTTGACTGTTTTGAAGAGGTTGACGCTTCTTCATTGGCAATTTCCTTTCTATTGTTGTAGCCAAGACCGGTTTTGTCAAATCGTGATCTTTGATGATTTAGGATTTCATTCAAGGTTGTGGAGCTCTTCTCATACTTTACGCCGGTAGATGATCTTTCCAACTCCCTTCTCAAGTAGACTATTTCAGATTCTAGACTGCTGCAGATATTTTCTCTCTTTTAGCTGGGATTTTAAAACTTCTTCAATTTTCTTTCCCTCTTCTATTTGTACTTTTAGGGTAATTATTGTCTTTTCTATTTCTTCAACATCATACTCCTTTCTCTTTATATTTTTGCAGTTTCTTTTTTTTCTTTCTATTCCTTTCTTCGAGTATGTCTATTTCCTATATGGCACTAAAGAATTCTGCTTCAAAGTCTACTTTAGCCTCCTTGTCGGGATTGTCTTCTTCTGTTGAAACAATGTTTTCATCTGTTTGTGTTTCTAGACCCATAAAGAGAATTTCATCGGTTTCACTATCACTATCATCTGAAGAGTTGTTGTCTTCATTGGTAAATAAATTCTTCTTTTGTCTGTAGAACTTTTTCTTCTTTTCAGTCTTCCCTTCGCTGTACTTCTTGAAACTAGAATCTTCTTTCACATTGCTATTTCCATTTTCCGCATACGGGCATTGATGGGCAAAGTGTCCTACTTTTCCACGACTAAAGCATTTGAAGGGAAGCTTACCTTTGTGTCTGCTTTTGAGCTTCCTAACAAAGTTGGCTTCTTCCTCATCCAGTTCGTTATCTGAGCAATCACTTGTCTTGAATTCTTTTGTCTTTTTCTTCTTTGAAGCCTTGAAGGCAACTTCCTTCCTTGATGCCCTTGTTGGATTATCATGTTCTATCCTCATTTCATATGCAGTGAGGATTCCATGCAACTCATCAATTGTCAACTTCTCTAGGTCCTTCATTTCTTCTATAGAAAATATCTTGGGATTAAACCTTGAGGGAAGAGACCTAAGCACTTTTTGCACAATGATGGTTTCTTTTATCTCTTCTCCTAATCCTTTTATAGAGTTGACAACCTCATCCACACAAAGAAAATAGGTTGCAATACTCTCTTTTTCATTCAACCTGAGGGTCTAAAATTGTCCTCTATGAATATGTAACTTTGCTCTCTTGACCTTGTCATCTCCTTCATAAATTTTCTGTAATTTGTCCCACATCTCTTTTGTTGNATCAACAAATTTTATTTTATCCTAAGTTTGACTTAGGAAAAGCATAAAGATATCTAAAGTTTCTGACTTTGGAAATTAACTTTTCACTTAAGTGAACTTTCTTGATTCTTCTAGAAAGTTCATGAAGGGGGAAAGAGAGTAAAGAGAAAAAGATAAAAAGGAGTTGAGGCAAAGGGTGAGGACACACACAAGTTGACGAGCAAGAGGGCGATTTGGCTGAGGAAGAGGACGACTTGGCAACTGAGACGAAGGGCGACTTGGAAGAAAAAATAAAGGCCCAAGTGCAGGCCGTACATCAGCAGTTGGGGAGGCCGAGTTGCAGGCCGTACAACAGCAACTAGAAGAGGTTGAGTTAGGCCGTACAACAGTAGATGTAGAGGCCGATTTGAAGGGGCCGTACAGGGCGAGTTTCAGGGGCCGTACAAGTTGAGCTTCAGAGGGTCGTACAGGCCGACTTTGCTAGGCCGAATCTGGGCCGTACAGGAGCTGAGTTGTTGGGTCGTACTGTTGGGCCATACAGCTACAGAAAAAGGGCAAATTTACTGAAAGAAATTTTTTATTTTATTGTTGCTGTAATAATTCCTCTGAAGCCAATAAATCCCCTCTTTGTTGGTTTTTCCCACACTAGGGTTTCCCGGGTAAAATTGTGTTGTGTATTTATGTGTTTGGTTTTGTTTTCCGCCATGTATTACTGCTTAAACTCAACTGTATTTTCTGTGTATAGTTCAGATTTATATTTCTACATAAAAAATTAAAATATGGGTTAGAAAACTATTGGCATTAAAATCTATATGTTTGGTTTAAAAGTTTAACATGGTATTAGAGCTTAGCCTCTGAATACAGAAGCCAAGTAGATTTCAGGTGTGAACGAAGAGTAAAAATCAGCAAAGGAGGTTGAATCGCCAAGAAGGAAAAGTGACCTAGGGCAGCAGAGAAATGGCAAATGCAGGGTTGAGATTCAAGGACAGATTGGAGGGCGCTGGAACTTCAGTCCATGGAGAGAGCGCACAACTCTAGTGCTAGAGGAGCAAGGTTTATGGGACTTTGTTGAGGGAACTCAAATACCTCCAACAGATCCAGCACAACTTGTTGGAATATACACTAATACTGAGAGGGCGGGGTGAATCAATATTAGACATATTTTTACGACTTTTTCTCTTTACCGCTTTAACTAGTCATTACATAATCAATCATAAGAAATGAAGAGACTTAACCATATCATCAGAGATCAACACAAAGGCATAGTTCACAAATATTTAACATGGAAAACCAAATGGGATAAAACCACAAAACTTTCTTTATAAGATCTTGTAGGCACCAACCTACAGGAGACAAAACCACAAAACTTTCTTTATAAGATCTTGTAGGCACCAACCTACAGGAGACACCAATCTCCTTGACTAAGCACCAACTCAGCAATAATGTTTGCAGGCACCGACCTGCAAGAGACACCAATCAAATTGGTTGAGCATTGATTCTATAGGCTTTGCTTCTTGAAGAATATCCAAGAAAAATTTCTTCATCTGCTCTGGAATCAAACTTTCCTATATCCTCATCATCTCGTTTAATGTAACACTTGCTTCCAAAGATTTTGAAGTGTTTGACAGATGTTGGTCGACCTTTCCATAATTCATAGGGGGTCTTGTCACAATTAACTCTGATTTTCCCTCTATTTAGAATGTAGACAGCAGTGTAAACAGCTTCTCTCCAAAAGCTATCTAATATTTTTGCTTCATTTAACATTGTCCTAGCGATTTCTTGTACATGTTTGTTTTTCCTTTCAACTACTCCATTTTTTTGAGGGGTTCTTGCAGCTGAATACTGTCTTTTTATTCCATGGATCTCATAGAATTCTTCAAATTCATTGGATGTGAACTGACCTCCATTATCTAATCTTAAGCATTTGATTTTCATATCAGTCTCATTCTCAACTAAAGCTTTGAATGCTTTGAATTTTTCGAATGCCTCAAATTTATTTTTGAGAAAGACAACCCAAGTCATTCTTGTATAATCATCAATGAGCAACATAAAATAGCTTTCTTCCTTGTAGGCTTTTTGTTCTTGATGGTCCACAGAGATTTGTATGCACAAGTTCCAATGGCTTGGATTTTGCATATTCCTTTGTCTTAAAGTTCACCCTTGATTGTTTTCCATGCTAACATTGTTTGCAAATAGTACATGTGGGTTTTGTGATCTTTGGCATATCTCTTACTGCTTGTTTGGTACTGATTTTTACCAAGTTGTCAAAGTTCATATGACCCATTCTTTTATGCCACAACCAACTTTCATCTATCTGCCCCATGAAGCAATTTTCTCCATTAATTTCATCTAGAATGTATACATTGTTTGGGGTCCTGATTGCTTTTACAACAAGTTGTCTAATTTTCTTTTCTAATCTCACATTCTCGAGAGTCAAAGGTAAGAGTATGTCTTTGGTCACACATCTAGCTTACACTAAGAAGATTATGTTTCAAGTTTTCAACACACAGAACCTTTTCAACTTTAGTTCTTCCATTATCAAGACTGAGAGTGTCTTTTCCAATTATTTTTTATCTACCATTGTCTCCAAAGGTAACACTGCCCTCATTTTTCTTCAAGGTGATAAACTTTGTTCTATCTCTTGTCATGTGACTAAAGCATTCATTGTCAACAACCCACTTATCTTTAATCTTTTGTGCATGAAGTGTTGCTTGCACGAACATTGATTTATCTTTGCTTTGTTCCTGATTTCTTTTCATGATTGTTGGGCCTTCCTTTCCCTGAATTTTCTTGAAGTTACTTCTACAGAATTTTGCGATATGCCCAAAACTTATCGCAGTTATAACATATGATGTTATAGTTCAGCAAAGGGGAAAAAGAATTATAATTTCTTCTTGGGTATCCATGGGTGTCTCTATTGTTGTTCCTTATAGGGTCGCTTCTTACATTTGCTCTACAATCTATTGCTTTATGGCCAAATCCATTACAGGAATGACAATAGCCAAAGAAAGAGTTTTGATACCTAGTTGTGTGATTTCGTCTTGATGGGACAATGTTCTAGATTCCATCCTTGTAAGGGGAATTTGTCTTCTGTGGAACATATAGTTCCTCTTTCCTATTGTCTTCAACTTTGATCAAGCTTTTGAGTGAATCAACGTACTTCTTGGTTCTTTCTTCATTTGACTGTTTTGAAGAGGTTGACGCTTCTTCATTGGCAGTTTCCTTTCTGTTGTTGTAGCCAAGACCGGTTTTGTCAAATCGTGATCTTTGATGATTTAGGATTTCATTCAAGGTTGTGGAGCCCTTCTCATACTTTACGCCAGTAGATGATCTTTCCAACTCCCTTCTCAGGTAGACTATTTCAGATTCTAGACTGCTGGAGATATTTTCTCTCTTTTAGCTAGGATTTTAAAACTTCTTCAATTTTCTTTCCCTCTTCTATTTGTACTTTTAGGGTAATTATTGTCTTTTCTATTTCTTCAACATCATACTCCTTTCTCTTTATATTTTTGCAGTTTCTTTTTTTTCTTTCTATTCCTTTCTTCGAGTATGTCTATTTCCTATATGGCACTAAAGAATTCTGCTTCAAAGTCTACTTTAGCCTCCTTGTCGGGATTGTCTTCTTCTGTTGAAACAATGTTTTCATCTGTTTGTGTTTCTAGACCCATAAAGAGAATTTCATCGGTTTCACTATCACTATCATCTGAAGAGTTGTTGTCTTCATTGGTAAATAAATTCTTCTTTTGTCTGTAGAACTTTTTCTTCTTTTCAGTCTTCCCTTCGCTGTACTTCTTGAAACTAGAATCTTCTTTCACATTGCTATTTCCATTTTCCGCATACGGGCATTGATGGGCAAAGTGTCCTACTTTTCCACGACTAAAGCATTTGAAGGGAAGCTTACCTTTGTGTCTGCTTTTGAGCTTCCTAACAAAGTTGGCTTCTTCCTCATCCAGTTCGTTATCTGAGCAATCACTTGTCTTGAATTCTTTTGTCTTTTTCTTCTTTGAAGCCTTGAAGGCAACTTCCTTCCTTGATGCCCTTGTTGGATTATCATGTTCTATCCTCATTTCATATGCAGTGAGGATTCCATGCAACTCATCAATTGTCAACTTCTCTAGGTCCTTCATTTCTTCTATAGAAAATATCTTGGGATTAAACCTTGAGGGAAGAGACCTAAGCACTTTTTGCACAATGATGGTTTCTTTTATCTCTTCTCCTAATCCTTTTATAGAGTTGACAACCTCATCCACACAAAGAAAATAGGTTGCAATACTCTCTTTTTCATTCAACCTGAGGGTCTAAAATTGTCCTCTATGAATATGTAACTTTGCTCTCTTGACCTTGTCATCTCCTTCATAAATTTTCTGTAATTTGTCCCACATCTCTTTTGTTGAGGCACAATGCATGACTTTGGTATACAATGCCTTTGTCAAACCACAAAGAATAGCATTCTTGGCCCTGTGATTATTGTTACTAAGCCTCTTTCCATCTGTATCAATTGGTGTTGTTTTTGGAGATGTGTAACCATTCTCTATTGCACTCCAAACGTCATACCCAAGTGACATCAAGTACGACTGCATTCTTATCTTCCAGAAAAAATAATTTGATCCATCAAATCTTGGAGCATTGTTTGTGGAAAAACCTTTTTGTTCATCCATTTGATCTATAAGGATTCACCTTCCAGTAGTTAGATTGTTCCTAAAGGAACCTTCCTCTGGCACCAATTGCTAGAATATACACTAATACTAAGAGAGGGGGGTGAATCAATATTAAACATATTTTTACCACTTTTTCTCTTTACCACTTTAACTAGTCATTACATAATCAATCATAAACAATGCAGAGAATAAACCATATCATCAGAGATCAACACAAAAGCATGGTTCACAAATATTTAACGTGGAAACCCAAATGGGAGAAAACCACAAAACTTTCTTTATATGATCTTGTAGGCACTAACCTGCAGGAAACACCAATCTCCTTGACTGAGCACCAACTCAACAATAATGTTTGCAGGCACCGACCTGCAGGAGACACCAATCTCCTTGGTTGAGCATCAACTCGTCAACAATGTTTACAGGCACCAACCTGCAGGAGACACCAATCCCCTTGGCTGAGCACCAACTCATCAACAATGTTAGTAGGCACCAACCTGCAGGAGACGTCAATCCCCTCAAGATGTGAACAACACCAGATTATATATTCTTTTCTTCCTTTCTTGTACCTTTGGACTTCTGAGCATCAAGGCTTCCCGAGCATACTCTTCCTCTTTCGGTTTTGTAACCTCGGAACTCTTCACTCTTCCATTCTTTGCTTACTGTGATCCTAAGAACCTCAGCTTGCTTGTCCTTGCGTCCTCGGCATTCTATGTTCTCACCTTGAGAACCTTGGAGCTCACCTCTTCCTCACTTCACCCTCGCGCACTCGTTCTCCCTCCTGAGAACCTCCAAGCTCTTCACACTTCACACACCACACACACTTATGAATCTTATTTGGGCACTTTAATTTATAGGTTTCACACTCTCATGGATTTGTCCACATACCCCAAAATTATGTTCATGGGGTCGGCTCCAGATCCTCTTTTCTCCATTAAATCGTGCTTCAAAGATTCTCCACAAAAGCTGGCAAAAAAAAACCACTTTGTTTCATGCACGATGTGCTCACAGGCTTCCACACTCAATAGTCGTCAGATCATCTCTGCAATTAATCCTCAATCGTCGATCTGATCTTCTTCATATTGAGACCACCAAGGTGCCGAAACACTCAACACCATCATGATCCTCAGCAGTCGTCCGATCATATCTCCATTTAATCTCGTTCGTCGATTGTTCACAGCCCAACAAAACACATAACATAGGCCTGGTCGCTCAGCAGCCGTCTGATCAATCCTTGAAACAATTGAGGTTGTCGATTTGCGATCGCGTTCATCAAGACCATCGAGATGCCTATCGGGCTACCGGGCCACCGAGCTCCCCGGGTCATGGATAAATGGCGAAGGTAGGTCCTCCAATGGATCTACATTCTAGATTATTTCTCGGAGCTCCTCTTCATCGAGGTGCATTCACTCTGATGTCGTGAATCACTCCAACCATCTTAATCCGACTGCCCATGCTCTGACGTATGTAACGGTCCTTAGAAACTTTAAGCAATGGTCCTAATCCTGTCAACACCTCAAGTTAACTAGAGGTTAACACTTGTCTCTTCATTTGCTCGTGAGATGGTCAGGTGGGACCATGACGGATCTATGGCTGAGATTGCATCTCGCCTGCATGCCAACCTACAGTCCAAATTGCTCCTTGGAGCTCCTTCGCTAGAGTACCTCCGCTGCAAGTAACACAATCTACTCTGACCAAAACCTCTCGGATGAACGGTGGAGATCAGCTCGCTACCCAAATCAACGGCTCAGATTTGATACAATGTCATGACGGTCTCCACATCCAATTGGGGCCCACTTTCATTTTGCACAATCAAAATATGACACGTGTCATTCTTTGGGATACTCTAGCTATAATGCTAGCATCCTGACGTCACCCTTGTCAAAGTTTCTGCTATTATTAGGTTACTTTCAATTTACTAGATAACAATAGCATAGATAGGATAACTGAGAGACACAATCACAAGAGTACACAACATTTATCCTGGGAAACCCTCATGGGGAAGAAAACCCAGCAAAACTTCCTTAATATAGATAGCCAATACAATGCCAAGACAATGAACCAAACAACACAGAAATTCCTCTCCCAAGGATGTGCCTCTCTCTCTCCTCCTCCTTCCGCCAACTGGTAACTGCAACTTCCTTCAATACTTGCGCACTAGATGAGTGAGCTGAGTGTGTATCTAAATGAGGCGTTGGCCTCTCTTATTTATACAATCTGGTAGGTGTGAACAGAAGTGTCTTTTCACTGGCAGGGTCGACTTCTCATTATGGGTGGTTAGAACCACCTTTATTTAATCTGGGGGCCGACTTCTCATTCTATCTATTACAATTAGGGTTTGACCAATCCGCAAAAGGGGATTTGGTCAATTACCATGCCCGACATAATCAATCCACAAAAGGGGATTGATCTAATCAATAATAAATATATTTTATCTTTATCCACAAAAGGGGATAAGAATATTCTTTGCAATTACACAAT
>JZKD02S0004568.1:33074-51697 GCA_000966675.3 Picea glauca
CTGGCCTAAGCAGAGAAACAATTGAAACTCATTCTCTCAGGTTCCTAACCTGATATGAAATCACATAAGAAACATATAACAAATAAGCATAGAAAGAAGCAAACATGCACAAACACAGTATCAGCAGCACACAAAGATCAAACGCATCCATGGAATTGAATCATGACTCTTCCTATTAATTCAATAGCTGTACAGGGAGGTTTCTTCACAAGCTCTCTGCTCTGCTCCTTCTTGCTCCTATCTGAATGAATGAATGTTACAATGAATACGAGAGAGGGTGTCTATACTCCGTTTTCCCCCTCTAAAGCAAACTGTCTAATCTACAGTTAATTATTCTATCTACTTGCATTAAAACTAAATAAATGCCTCATCTACCTAAGGACGAGAGCTCATCCGCTCAAGGTCCGTTACAATCTATAAGTGCGCTTCATCACATCAAAACATTAATGCTTGGCGCAACCATATATTACCATGGTTCAAAAATTTAAATGCTGGCGCTCTCCAGCTGGTTCCCTTTCCTCCTCGCGCTGGCTCGCTTGATTTGAGTGAGCGATGCTCCTGCATCACCTCTGCAATTTCTATTTCTTTCCTGTGCGTTTGCAATGAGTTCTGGTCATGATGCTCGTACTCCCTTCCCCAGTTGTTGCATATTCATCCTTGCATTACCCTCAGCGAATGCCAGGATTTAATCCCATGTTCTGCTCATTGCACACATCAAAATTCGTGGTTGTTTTCTCCCATAATTTATTAATACCATAATTTGTCGATTCTTAATCCTGGGTTCAAAGGCATGCTAATATGTCCATTATGAATCGTGCACTTTGGAGAAAGCGGAATACATTATCTTGGAAAATATTAAACAACAGATTGAATTATTAATAGTGGATAACTCTATCTAATCTGGTCTCTTTTTCATTTTTTTAAATGGGTAAGATAATGATCTGTTGATTTATTTTTAAATTTGGGTTTAAAATTAAACTAATTTGGACATGGAAAAGTTTCGTATCAATTTTTCATGAACCAAGCGGAATTAAAATTCTGCACAAAATTTATATTAATTTTCTTTTTCTTTAACTCTACTATTTCACGTTTTCTTGCCCCTTTTTACCCGCGGATTTATGAGTTTCTAGACCGTTTTTATTTTCTAAGCAACGATTTTGAATTTATATTATTCTTCATTTTGGTGAGTCTCTGTTTCAGATAGTTGACAGGTGAACGATTCTTTTGGATACCTAGGGTTAAGCATACCCGGCATTTAATCCCCTTGAATAAACACACAACAAAATTTAAAAGAAAAGCGCATTGATAACGGATGCATCAATTTCGTGGTCTATCTATGCCTGGATCGTACCCATTCCTTAATAACCACTGCGTGATTTGATGCAGTTACACAAAGTTTTTATTATAATTCACAGAGTTCTATAAACACCCAAAACATGTAACTAAGGAGTGGGTAATATCTGACTGCATTATGTAATTGAAAATGTTTGTTTTGTTTAGTTATTGAATGATTAAGAGCTGGCAGTATTCTTTTTGCAATTTAGAATGATTGTTTTCGCAACGATTAGCACCAAAAACTTATTGCTATTTGAATTTTAGTTAATACTACATAGATATGTTTATGGCCATTGAACTCCAATCATTACTACACAGAGATTTTATTTACTATCTAAATTATTAAACTAAAACTACACAGAAAATTATTTACTATCTATAAGTGTAGCCTGACATCAACACAGTGAAATTCTTTCTCTCATGCAGATAATTAATACTTCAGTAATTTCAGACTATTTGGATTGGCAGTTGGATGATGTCCAGAGATCTATTAAGGAGGTTAAACATAACATATTATTCATCACGAAATTATAGCATCAACAACTTATTAATAATCTTTGAGGTCAATTTTTATGATTCTGAAAAAAAAAAAAACAATCTTTTATGAGTTATTATTGATTTTATTGCCTACCAATCGTTTCTAGGAAAAACCCTTTTATTAAAATCCCTTCAAGGAATTTAGATATTTTTAGATGTGATACAATGGGAGCAACTAACCTAAAACTATTTGATCGACAAAAGTGACTCACCTTGCCATGTGTTGATTCTATGGATGGGAATCGATTTACAAGTAGAGAACCTTAACATAAATAGTTGTTTCATCAAGAAATGCACCTTGTTATGTTTAGTACTAGGGATGTAATTGGATCTTCAAGTAGCGATTCATTAAAGTGATGATTCCATGAATAGCTCTTGGAGTGGCTCTAATAATTTATAAGATGTTTTAAATGAAACGACATTATTTAGAGGTTATTCAATTCAATGTTTCGTTGCTTTCAATGAACAAATTATTTAGTATATTAGGAACTTTGACAGTAGAAGATAGTACATGGACACATTGGTTGTGTTTGTTAAAGGTTTAGAT
The DNA here is from genome assembly GCA_000966675.3 of Picea glauca. Classification (NCBI taxonomy): domain Eukaryota; kingdom Viridiplantae; phylum Streptophyta; class Pinopsida; order Pinales; family Pinaceae; genus Picea; species Picea glauca. The sequence continues at coordinate 35,494 of JZKD02S0004568.1, forward strand.
TTGATTGCACGTGGGATTCTTGTGCGCTCGTCGCACCGTGGTGACATGATTCCTTGAGTTTAGATCATTGCGCGCGTTGATCGATAATGCACATGAAAACTGGCTTAGGGTCTCTTGCCTCCCAATGTGGATGTTGTCGTAATTGGGGTTGTACTTGTAATTACAACATTTGTTGTGTTTGTCTCTCGCTCATCGGGAAGGTTCGGGATTGAGGTTGTCTTTAACTTAGTAGGCATGATATTGCATGTGACATGTAGGCAGTATTTTTATTTCTTCGTTTGATTGATTGTAGTATGTGTATCCAATTGCTTGATGTGCTAGTATGCTAGGTTGTGATGTTGTTTGTTTCTTGAATTGCATGTGTTTTGTTCGTCGTCAAGTTGCATTGATTGACTGTTTGTAGATGTTACTTCCATGTAAGAAAAAAATAAAAATATTATGCACTTATTATGCATCGCGTGTTGTCGTAACGATGGGGACGTTACATATGGTATCAAAGTCAGATTGACCTGTGACTTGGGATCACTGCGACTTCCATTGATTGGATACTTGATTATAAATGTCACTAATTAAAATTGATTTGTATTAGTGCAAGTAATCATGGTTAGAGGACGTTGTGGAGGAAAATGACGGGGTACTAGGAGAGGATGCGCGATGCCCCCAGTAGCATCCATGCTTGAGGGGTCAAACCCCCAGGGAGATGAACAAGTTGTCGGGTAGGAACTGATAATTGTGTGTGTTGTGGTTGGGTTGATGGGGTCCTTTCAGAGGATGTTTGAGGCATTGATCAGTCATTTGGATAGAGATGAGGCCAAGGTGTTGATACCTCCTGAGGGTCCACCACACGCTTCGGTCGGTACTAGTATCATTCACCAAGAAATTGAAAAGGTCAATTTTCCCCAGTTCTTTGGTGCCCCGGACGGCGCAGCCGCCGAGGCATGGTTGGAGAGTATGGTGATGTTCCTTTCACTTCATGAATATAACTCCAACATGAAGGTTTGCATGACAGCCTTTCAGCTGAAGGGGAACGCTCTTCTATAGTGGAAGACACTCCTACCAGATTTGCATGTGGGAGTCAAAGACGTGTCATGGGAACTATTCGAGGAACAATTCTAGGAGAGGTATCTGTCTGATGAATTTTTTAGGGTCATATGAACGAGATCAATGCCTTGCGACAGGGCAGCCATATGGTGCCCGAGTACGAGGCCCATTTTATGGAGCTGCTTTGGTATGATCCACACCTGAATACCGAGAAACTTAAGGTCAATAGGTTTTTGTTTGTCTTTAATGTCATCATTCATGCAAGGGTTAGTATTCTGATGCCTAAAACCTTGCATGATGTTGTCTAGAAGGCCCTCATAGCAGAGGAGGAGTTTATCAGCAGAGATCAGAGAAGGAATCCAATGAGACCAGCGGGGCAGGTGTCATCTGGTGTGTGGCAGCATCAGACACCAGCTAGACATTCACCAAGATATCGTGGCTTTCAAAGAGGATCCACTTTCACTACACCTCGGCAACCAACGCCTCAACAGTTAACTCCTCACTGAGGACCATAGCACTAGTAGTAGCATCGACCGTAGTAACAAAAGTTTAGGCTTGTTCAGCAGAACATACTAGGGTTTCACGTCGGCGGGCCGTCAGCTTCTACTTTGGGTACCAGAAGTACTAGACCAAAGAAAGGGTGTTAGACATGTGGGGAACCACATTACCAACGTGACTGCCTATTGGAGAGGACCAGAGCATATGGATCATCTGGACCCACTACCATGGGATAATTGGGCAAGGCCCATCGGATTCATGTAGCGGTAAATAACCGCCATCTAGAGCACTAGTCGACTATGATCGAGATGTCAAGTACCGTCGCTGACCAGACCCTTAGTATTCTGATAGATCCAAGTGTTACCGAGAGTTTTGTTTCTGGTTCAGTGCTAAAAAGAATAAAGGTAAAGGAAATCGAACAGGATGAGTTTATCTTTGTAGAAAGGGCTTCGGGAGCCAAACAATAAGTTGGTGGGAAGGTTACGGGTTGCAGCCTTAACCTGAGAGAGTTTTCACTAGGAACAACATGTACGTCACAACCTTAGGGTCTTATGACGTCGTGATCGGTATGGACTGGTTGGAATCCCATGATGCGATACTCGACTGTAAGATGAAACAATTGAGCTTGGTCGATGACGAGGCAAGGAGACATGTGATTGTAGGTCAGACTTAGGGAGTCTCCCTAAGGTTCATATATTCCTTGCAGCTACAAAAGAGCATGAGTAAGGGATGTAAGCTTTAGGCGATCCTTACGTTATATGAGAAGGGAGTAGCAGAAGGTCTAGAACACCTTCTGGTGGTGAGAATGTTTGTAGATGTCTTCTCTAAGGAGTTACTAGGGATGTCTCCTAAGAGGGAGTTGCAATTTACAATCGACCTAAAACTGAGAACTGAACCGATAACAAGAACACCTTATCATATGTCGACCCCAGAGTTACAGAAGTTGAAAATGAAACTGAAGGCGTTGCTTGACCTAGGACTTATACATCCAAGTCTACTGTCGTGGGGTGCGCCTGTTACCTTCATGCGGAAGAGGGACGGGACATGGAGACTCTGCATTGACTATCATCAATTTAACAAGGCAACGATCAAGAATCAATATTTGTTGCCAAGGATTGATGATATGTTTGATCAGCTGCAGGGTGCGACGCTGTTTTCAAAGATCGACTTGAGATCAGGGTATCACCAGTTACAGATCAAGGAGAACGACATCCTTAAGACCTCATTTAAGACGAGGTTTGGACATTATGAGTTTACTGTTTTACTGTTTAGACTGACGAATGTCCCTGGAGAATTTATGAGTTTGATGAACGGTGTGTTCTGCGAATACTTGGACAGGTTCGTCCAAGTATTCATTGACTGATGGCAAGGAGACACGACTCGATTTTTGTGGTAATCGACACTCTGACAAAGAGTGCTCATTTTGTTTTGTTGTGTACGACGTATCAGGAACCTGACATAGCTAGAGTTTTCATCAGTGAGATTGTGAGGCTACATGGTGTGCCTAAGAGGATTATATTCGATAGAGGATCGGAGTTTACAGGACGATTTTGGACTAGTTTCCAAGAGGCCTTAGGAACCCAACTTAACTTTAGTACCGTATATCGCCCAAAAACAGACGGGCAAACTGAGTGAACAAACCAAATCTTGGAAGATATGTTACGTATGTACGTGATGGACCAACAAAAACGTTGGGAATAATTTTTTCCACTAGTAGAATTCACATATAACAACAGTTATCAAAGCACCATTAAGATGGCACCTTTCGAGTTTCTTTACGGGTGACCATGTCAGACTCCTTTGAGTTGGGAATGACTTTAGGATAGGGTCCTGGTGGGACCAGAAGTGATCCAAGAAATGGAAGATCAAATGCAAACAATAAGATGAAGGATCAAGGAAGCACAAGGTCGACATAAGAGTTATGCCAATGCACGTCGTGTCGATCGTGGTTATGAAGTTGGCGATCGATTATTCTTGTGGGTGAATCTACATAACAGTTCGATCAAGTTTGGAAAGGGTACTAAACCCTCTCCTAGGTTTGTGGGAAGTGGCCCACATCTTATCGAATAGCCTTCCCTGATTCTTGAGGCGTATGCACGATGTTTTTCACGTATCTGTTTGAGACATTATGTTAGTGATCCTACACATGTTATTGACATGAGTTACTTGCAAGGATCGGATGAGGGTGATCTTACGACGAAGCCAATCCACATCATGGACCATCGCATTCAACAACTATGGCATCGAACAGTAGGTCAGGTCAAGGTCCAGTGGGACAACTATAGTACACACTCGATGACCTGGGAGGATGCATATGATATGCATCAACAATTCCCATTTTTGTTTGATAGCTAGACATATGATATTGTGATACACTTTATTTCGACACTTACATACTATAAAACTTCAGGACGAAGTTTAAAACAAGAGGGGGTGTATGTAACATCCCGCTCTTGCACGCACTGAGCGAACTTATTCTTTGAGGACACTTGTGTGCACGTGATCCGGGTCTTTATACTATTGGTTGTTTTAATTATGATTATGACATATGGTGGATTTGATGATATGTTATTTTTTTTGTCTTTACATCAACAGGTGCTATTGACTGGGTTCTCCTGAGTTGTGCAGGACTCTAGATGTTGAGGATGTCGAGGCATCGATGAAACCCCTTGGACTCTAGATCGAGTGAGGGAGTGGACTGTTAAGGTTTAATTGTTGTTGATGTGACATATGTACATATGATTAGATATTATGATGTTTATTGTTTTTGTTGACATGATTCGTTGATGGATATAGGCTGACGATAGCATGTTGACCAGACTCACATTTGGAGTAAAGGGGTCAGGCACGAGAACCAGGGACATTGAGGGAGAGGTGTGGCAGTAGCCCTGCCACAACCTACTAGCACTCCTATCATGGCTCAAACTATAGGTTAATGATTATCTAGTTCTACAGACCCGCGATGCCGTGAGGGCAGACTGTGACAGTCACTCTCGATGATTCGAAGGGGTGTGCAATAATTCCTTAGAGGCCCTTAGTATGCCACAAGATCACCTGATGGAGTATTGACTCCAGGGGTTTGACGTCTAGCAAATTCAGTCAAGAGGCGAGTGGCACCCTTGGAGCACGTAGTGCGTCTTAAAGGGCACGCCGTGCGAAGAAAACGAAAAGAGGCGAGTGGCACCCTTGGAGCATTGGTGCATCCTGAAGGGCAGGTTGCGATTTTAACTATGGTAAGTTATTAAAACTAATGCCTAGAAAAATATGCCTCCTTAGGACTTGGTCGACCTTAAAATGAATGGTTTGATAAGTAAAGTTTAATAACAATTGTTCCCTTAAAAAACTGTCGCCAAGCCTAGTGAATTGAAAACCTAGTTCTAAGTAGAACCTTTGAACAAAAAAAAAACTAATTAGACATGTAAAAAGAAGGGGGTAAATAAAATTCAAGCATTAATAATTAAAGTGGAAATTTTAATAAAGGTTTAATTAATAAAAGGGGTAATTGGTTGTTTTGTCTAAACCTGCTAATTCTGAACTTAGTTATAAAAAGGGGAAACTTTAAGAAAAAGGGGAACTTAAAGAAAACGAAGAAACAAAAAAGGGAAAACTTAAAGAAAAGGGGAAACTTAAAAGAAAAAGGGGAATGTCTAACTTAGTAAGGAATCTAGCCTTCAGAACTTTCTATTTATGAACTCAACTAGGAATTAAGTAAGGCATAAGTCATTTAAGAATTGTAAGGAAATATTGGGACACCGAGGAGCATTTTTAGGAATGCTTTTAGGTGGGTGAGCGAAATAAGAATATTTAATTAATTAATAAAATTGATTTTCTGGTGCAACTAGGGGATCAGACAAAATGTGTACGGGGGAGGTTTTTACTGATTAAATTAATGAAAAAATAATCTAATGATAATTTTGGGAAACTAATTACTTGAAAACTCTATAAAAAGGATGGAGGAGGAGGATTATGGATCACATATGGCTTATGTAACATTATGCTGCTGAAATTTCATATTGACTGAACTTTCTCTTGTGGGAGTTGGGATACCCAGCTCGCGTAATGAGTGGTAGCTCATCCTTGTGAGGTGATTTGGGTGCTAGCATTATCTGGTATTATGTGTGTGGCCCCTTTGTGGCTCGGGGGGCTAATAGGGAAGAAGACTATCCCTAGCATTGGCTGGGAGGTATCGGTGAGGTCACATCGGTTGTCGAGCGAGAGTTGAGCAGAGCGCGTGGGGGACAACGACTTCGGAGCATTCACATTTGGCTACGGTACACATGTGTATATTTGGTTGAAGGGTACTTAAATTATGTTCCTTCACCTTCTGTTAAGGTACTTCTATTGTGTTAAAGTTTATGTTTTTTTCAGCGTAATACTATCTAGAAATTTCATTTTTCTTTCAACAAATCTGTCTTGAAGAGCCCAACATTTTTTTATCAGAGAATTCAAGGTTATCCCAGCCTTATGCTCACTGTACTTTTGATTGATTTCCAATGGCGAACCCAAACTCTGAATGTAAATGACTTCTTTCTGTTTCTTTTTTTTTATTGTTTTAATACAAAGAAAAATTGTGTTTTTATCTTTTCTTCCTTTGTTTCCAAAGTTATTATTCCGTGCCTGAGCAGTCGGCCAGGAGTCGAATCGTCTGTCTTTCACTCCAGTGTTAAATATTTAGAATCAAATGCCCTTCTTTCATGTGCATGGATAATAAGTGTAGGATTATTTCTCTGCAATTATTGTGATTTATTCGCTGCAAACTCGTGCCCCCACACAGTGATTTGGGATGTCTCTCTAGTTCACCATACGTTTTATTTCTCTGCGATTAATGTTGTTTTTTTTCCTCTGCAATTTTTGTTTCTTTCCTCTTCGTTTGCGATGAGTTATGAGAATGATGCCCGTAATCCCTTCCCGAGTTGTTGCATATTCATACCTGCATTACCCTCAATGAGCACTAGGATTTAATCTTGCATTCTACTCATTCCACATTGCAAAATTCGTGGTTGTTTTCTCCCATAATTTATTAATCCCACAATTTGTCGATTCTTAATCCCATGTTCAAAGGTGTGCTAATATGTCCATTCTGAATCACACACTTTGGAGAAAGCGGAATCCATTATCCTAGACAGTATTAAACGACGAAGTGAATTATTAATAGTGGATAACTCTATCTAATCTCGTTTCATTTTCATTTTTTTAATGGGTAAGATAATGATCTATTGATTTGTTTATTTCTTTTTACATTTAGGTTTAAAATTAAACTGATTTGGATATGGAAAAGTTTCATATCAATTTTTCATGAACCAAGCAGAATTAGAATTCTGCACAAAATTTATATTAATTTTATTTGTCTTTAACTGTGCTATTTCTCGTTTTCTTGCCCCTTTTACACGTGGACTTCTAAGTTTCTGGACCATTTTTATTTCCGAAGTAGCGATTTCAAATTTATATTATTCTTCGTTTTGGTGAGTCTCCATTTCAGATAGATGGTAGGTAAACGGTTCTTTTCGAGACCCAGGGTCAAGTGCACCCAACATTTAATACCCTTGAATAAACACACAACAAAATTTAAAAGAAAATCACATTGATAACGGATGCATCAATTTCATGGTCTATCTATGCTTGGATCGTAGCCATTCCTTAATAACCACCCTGCAATTTGATGCAGTTACACAGATTTTTTATTATAATTTACAGAGTTCTATAAACGCCCAGAAGATTTAAATAAGGAGTGGTAAAGATCTAGCTGCATTATGTAATTGGAAATGTGTGTTTTGTTTAATTATTGAATGGTTAAGAGCTGGCAATATTCTTTTTGCAATTTAGAATGATTGTTTTGGCAGCGATTAACATCGAAAAATTATTGCTATTTGAATTGCAGTTTATACTACACAGATATGTTTATATCCATTGAACTCGAATCATTACTACACAACAATTTTATTTTCTACCCAAATTATTAAACTAAAACTACACAGAAAATTATTTAATGTCCATGACTGTAGTGCGACATCAACACAACAAAATTCTTTCTCTCATGTAGATAATTGTTACTTCAATAATTTCATACTATTTGGATTGGCAGTTGGATGATTTCCGAAGGTCTATTAAGGAGGTTAAACATAACAAATTATTCATCACGAAATTATAGCATCAACAACTTATTAATAATCTTTGAGGTCAATTTTTATGATTATGAAAAAAAAATCAAACTTTTATGAGTTATTATTGGTTTTATTGCCTACCAATCGTTTCTAGGAAAAACCCTTTTTATAAAATCCCTTCAATAAATTTAGATATTTTTATATGTGATACAATTGGAGCAACTAACCAAAAACTATGTGATTGACAAAAGTGACTCACCTTGCCATGTGTTGATACTATGGGTGGGAATCGATTTACAAGTAGAGAACCGTAACATAAATAGTTGTTTCATCAAGACATGCACCTTGTTATGTTTGGTACTAGGGATGTAATTGGATCTTCAAGTAGTGAGTCATTAAAGTGATGATTCCATGAATAGCTCTTGGAGTGGTTCCAAGAAATTATAAGATGTTTTAAATGAAACGACATTATTTAGAAGTTATTCAATTCCATATTTCGTTGCTTTCAATGAACACGTTATTTGGTATATTAGGACCTTTGACAGTAGAATACGGTATGTAATATCCCCCAAAATAAATTATTATTAAGTCTAAAAATACTTTGGAATTTATTTCCGTTTTTGGTAAATTCAAAATTGGAAAATTATTGCCATTTATGGCAATTCCAAATTTCAAATTTAGTTAATTGTAATTTATTATTATGACTATTTGGAAAATATTTTATTTTCCTCAACCAAATCTTTGACTTGGACACTTGTAAGAAACAAATATTTTTATATTTATTGCTGAGAGACAAATGGAACAACAAGGTTGAAATCAATTGACCATGACTCCAGGAGTGGGGAATATGCTAGAACTACCTCAAGGCTGAATGTTACAAGTGGAAAATTAGGAATTTGGCCATTGACAGCCCCTGAAAATCAGGGATTTAGAAAGATGCAAAAATTCCCAAGAGGGAAAAGACCTAGGCACAAGATGCTTTTGCATATATGGCATATGGGAGGAGGTAGGACATTGCCTAGTATGCTGGGGAAAATTAGTATCACTTGTTGTTATGAGAACTGTTTTCTGAGTGTGAGGCAAGGAGAATTTTTTTGTAACTAAAGAAGGATTATAACTAAGGAGGAGTTCTGGAGTTCGCCCTCATGGGTTCATGGTCAGGCTAGGGGGTGAACAGAACAAATAGATTGGCTTCTCTGTTCTATGGTTGGGTGGAAGTTGGTTGTTCCATTTATTGTTTCAGCGTTTGGTTTAGATATGTTCCTCTACTCTTCTCTGGTTGAATTTTCTGTTGATTAAATAGTTGGTAGTATACCTTTTCCTGGGTGGATGTCCTAGTGTTTTATGGCTGATAGAATTGGAAATCCACTGTGTATGATAACTGTAGCAAGTATAGTTTGATTTTATTAATGCATAAAGTATTCAAGCTACTGTGTGTTAGCTATTTAGATGCAAGGTGGCAGAATTACAATGGGTACATTAAACAAGTGATGGTCCCCAGGTAGTGCATTACAAAACGCCATAAATGTATTTGGCAGGGTTCATTTAAACCATGACAATCATATCTATGTCGACCTCACATCAGACTTATGGAAATTGTAAGGACAATTAGTTTAGGCTATAGCTTAGCCTTTTCTTCCAGTTTAGATGGAGTTCTACTCTTACTGTCGGGTTTGTTAGCCCTTGTGCCAGGGTTAGTTTTAATGAGAGTGGTAAACAACCAGGAACGAGCAACATTTACCAACCATGTAGTTACAACTTTTCTGAGTTTAAACACTTACAAATACTGAATGTCGTGCTAGTAATAACTCATTCAATAAATACCTTTCACATACGAGCGAGGGATTTATCAATACATTCAGGCTAGGGTCATTATATGCATTGATGTGTTTCCATAACATGCCTATAATTTGCACATTTATAATGAAAATGCTATGGTGAATATATATATATATATATATATGTTGAAGTAATTAAGCTACATTCCACCTTCTCGAGAATAGGATTGAGATAGATTCTTTCAATTTACATTTGTTCAAGGAAATGGTAAGTGTAAATGGTGGAAAGTAAAAGAAGTAATAAAATCACCTTACAGTTATAGTTAAGAAATATTTGAGAGATATTGGAAGCATTTGAATAATTCTAATGACCCTAATTAAAATAAATAAATAAATAGGTAAATTTGGGGTACATTACATGGTACCTGGACACGCTGGTTGTGTTTGTTAAAGGTTTAGGTTTGATTGTGTGTGGGATTCTTGTGCACTCGTCGCACCGTGGCGACATGATTCCTTGGGTTCGGATCACTGCACACATTGATTGATAGCACACATGAAATCTAGCTTAGGATCTCGTGCCTCCCGATGTGGACGTTGTTGTAATGAGGGTTGTACTTGTAATTACAATGTTTATTGTGTTTGTCTCTTTCTTTTCAGGAAGGTTCTAGTTACTAGTCGTCGAAGGTTATGGTTGGTTTATTGATGTTGTCGTTAGCTTAGTAGGCGTGATCTTGCATGTGACGGGTGGGCAATAGTTTTATTTCTTCGTCCGATTGATTGTAGTATGTGCATTCAGCTGCTCGATGTGCTAGTCTGCTAGGTCATGATGTTGTCTATTGTATGAATTGCATGTGTTGTGTTCGTCGTCAAGTTGCGTTGATTAATTGTTTGTAGATGTTACTTCCTTGTAAAAAAATATGCACTTATTATGCGTCACGTGTTGTCGTAATGATAGGGACATTACATCTTGGAAACAATCCCATTCACTAGTTTTCAACTGAAATAATATTTCGATTGAAAGAAAGTTTTTTCGACCGAAATATGTAATTTTAATGAAAACTATAAAAAATATACAGTTTCCTAGATTTTCGACAGAACTAATTATTTTTCGGCCCAAAGGTGAGTGAGAGAATTTCGTCTGTCAAAAAAAATGAAGAGACACGTCGTTTCGTTTCACTTGGTGCCAAATCTTATAAATACGCTTTCGGTCAAACCAATTTAACACAATTCACTCGTTTGTTTCATGGTTTTGTAGAGCACCTAAACAAAGTTTTGAATCATCTTTTTTCATTTTTTTGAACAATGTAGTTGATGTTTTGAATGCAAAAAAAAATATATTTTTTTGAAGATCAAGTTTTTATTGGAATAACAATTTATATATTGAAGGCTAAATGTTTACCATTTTTTCAAGGGGAAGGCTTTGTTGAACATTTTTTCAAAGTGAAGGCTTCGTTGAACAGTTTTTCAAGGTGAAGGCTTTGTTGAACATTTTTTCAAGGTAAAACCTTTGTTGAACATTTTTTAAAAGTGAAGGCTTTGTTGAACATTTTTTCAAGGTGAAGCCTTTGTTGAAAATAAAATTATTGATATTATTTTTTAATAATTTTTGTGACAATGAAGTTTTTCTGAGACTATTCTAAAATGTTGATTTTTTTTTTTTTTTTTTTACAAATAACTATACCCATGGGAAACAAAAGCTTGCACAAAAGAAAATTTGATCACACTCGAGACAAAACTCACCATAACAAACAAAGGAAAGAGCGTTATTGGAGAAATAAACGAGAACGTGCAAATATTAAAGAAAGAAACGATGATGATGTAAATAGATATTTTCAACAAGAAGAAGTCCAACCAGGTATGCATGCACATATTGTCTATATTAAAATTATATAATTTAAATAATTGTTTAATATAATTGATTGTAATTTCGATTTGATGTTTTTCATAAAACATAAATAGATTTTTCTCATAACATCGATGAAGCCGTTGAAACCAAAATTGAAGCAGAAGTCGAATCGCCTATATGTATATACATAAATTTAGATAATACAAGATGAACACTTGTATATAGTTTTGTGAATTTATGTTCTAGTTTTGTTTTTAATATAAACATTAAATTGAAATATGCAGGTGGATTTATCAACATTGATGATGAAATATTAGAAAATGTTGATACTGACAAATTTGGGAAGAAAGAATCTAAGCATTATATAAGATATCGAACTAAGAATATGTATAATACTTTTTTCAAAGATGAATCAGTAACAATACAAGCTCAACTTTTACTCTGTCTAATAAGGTCAAGAAAGTTAAAAGAAGCTACATCATTATTGGGTATTCAAAAGTCGAAAAAATATACAAAGGTGAAACAAAATGTCTTTGACAATATAACTAGTGTATTAAAATCTTTTGAAAAATATTGAAAAAAATATGTCAGTGTTGCACATAGAGTGATACAAACATCAGTTGTTTCATATAGAAATATAAAAGATCGTTTGACACAACACATGGCAAAAACGACGGGAACCTCAAGAAAAACATTGTACAAACATAGAATTTTTTTATTGCAAATAGATGCAAATGATGAATTTGCTTGTTCGACAGTGATTTCTAGACAACCCTACAAAGATAGACTTGCAGAAAACGTTAAAGAATCACCCCATAATTGTTGGTTGACAGAATCTCGTGTTTCATCACATACACGAGATGTGTTGCGATGAAGAATAGCATGAAAAAATATGAAGAACATCCAAAACATATATTTCCAATGGAACAAATAGAATTGTTCAATAAGTTCAAAGAAGAGCACAAAGAAGTTAAAATTTTCATCAATACATTTGTGCAACAAAAACCATGGTTTGTTAGACGCATCATTGTTCATGACACTTGTTGTTGTCGTTATCATGTGGAATTTTAGTATAATATTACGACACTTTTCTTGATTTTGGTAAAAAATTATGCCCAAGTTCACCTCCTCCTTCCACATTTCGTTCTTTTATATCTGAAATTCTATGTGAAACAGAAGGTGATGAATTATTTTACCAAAACAATTGTGTTGGTGGAAAGAAATTTTGTGCAAATCTAAGTTGTGGAAAGAAATTAAGTCAAATTTTAAAAATAAAATGTGGGTGCCAATGAAAATTTTATAGGAAAAAAGAAAATTAAGGTACTATAAGGAGGTAATCAATCCTAATCTAAAAAATCAAAATTATATCTCCTTTTTGACAAGTGTAGAGATGAAAATAAACATTGTTAAAATAAAAACTAATTCTTATGAGTTCCATAGTGAAATTGGGGAAATCAACCTAGGATGGAGATTGAAAACACTTTATCTTAGAATGCCCAACATATACCCATATTAAATCTCAATTTCAAAAGATTTTTACTACCAATCTCCATGACTTTTTAAATCAACAAAACTATAGTGAAAAATAAAATTATAAAGAATTTCAAGTAATTCCTTAGCTTCTTGAAATTTGATAAGCCAATTCAGTTTCAGTGGATATTAATTATCATCATTTATTATTATTTTTGATCGCTTATATAATATATTATATAAAACTAAACATATAATAATCATAATAAATTAAAGTGTGGTTAAATAATAATCATTCACGAATATTTCTCTATAAAAAAATTCTGATCTAACAATAAAATTATATCAATTACTAAAATATTCTGATCATACAGAATTAATCACTCAGATTTGAAGATTCAACAATTTTTGGTAGTTTTTTTTGGTAAAATTAAACAAAAAAAAAAAAAAACCATAATAGTTAGAGTAGGCAAAAATAAATAAATTAAATATATTATATTTAATCTTATTCATAATTGTTTTTTAATACTATAAATTTATCTTCACTTAAATTTATTATTTAAGTATTGAGAAATTTACATTTTAAATTAAAAAAAAAAAATCTAAACAAAACCCTTATAATTTTTAAAAAGTAAAATATAAGTAAAGAAAGCCATCATGCAGCAAAATTCTAATTTTTCAAAAACAGTGAAATATAATGAAAACCCCATACCTCTCAAGTGAAGCAAATATAAAAAAATGTAAAAAGAGACCTCAAACTTCAATTAAGAAAATCCATTTTAACACCAAATTTAAAAAGGAGGATGAAACTTCAATTTCATTTTACCATCCATCATTATCCTATGCGCCGCAATCCAATCAAGTTTCATACAGCAACCAAAGCAACTTTCATGGTATCTATGAATATCCTTTACGCCTATGATAAATAAATATGTACTGTTTTTGTTTTTGTTAGGCCTATGATAAATAAATATGTATTGTTTTTGTTCAGAACAGTAATGATTATATGCCATTTTTAAATTAAGAAATATTGAGTTGGAAATCCAATGTAATGTATAAGGTGGTGTTAATTTTTTTTTTGTTGAAGGTTTTATTTTTTGGGTTTTTTTTTTTTACAGAATCAAGCTATGTAAATTTGGACAAAATTGCTCAACGTAATGAAAAATCTTGAAATACTTTCTCAATCACTCAAATCTACCAATCCAACCATTCATCATCAAATTTTCAGTAAAATCAAAAAACAAAATTAACTAATGGCATCGGTGTGAAAGCTTGGTGCCGTGCTTTAAACTAGTTGCTATGTCTACAGGACCTGGAAACCGTGTGCATTTTCCCTCCTCCTCCGACTCTCAAGGTCTGAGTGATGTATTTTGACGAACAATTCTGCATGTGCTGACCGACGAGAGGGAGGTGCCGCCCAAGGAATTCATTTAAATGTGATCTCACCCTCAGTAATCAGCTAAAAATGGCTCCCTCCCATCAAACTTTCTCTGAACTTCCGCAGATGGCGTCTAATGTTGGTGGTTTTAGAGCCCATGCTCCCTCCCCATGCGCTGCTTGCAAGATCTTACGAAGAAGATGCAGAGAGAAATGCGTGCTTGCTCCCTACTTTCCATCAAACGATCTTCACAAATTTGCTACCGCACATAGAATATTTGGAGCAAGCAATATCATAAAATTACTTCAGGTATTTATACCCATTCGGTCAGCTTGAATTGAATTTCTTGCTAAGGCTAAATGTTCTTTCTCATTTCCTAATACCATCGAAAGTGGTTTTGTGGTAGCCTCACTATTGACTGCAAATTTAACTTCAATTTGAAGAAATATATATAGTACAATGTCCTATATCCTGCAAACTCGGTTTAATTGATAAGCTTTGATATGTGTGTGAACTATCAGGAACTGCCAGCTGAGGGGAGAGCAGATGCGGTAAGCAGCATGGTATATGAAGCCAAACGCAAGACTTCGAGATCCTGTATATGGTTGTGCAGGAATAGTTTTCCAGATGCAGTCTCAACTCTGTCAATTGCAATCACAGTTAGCTACAGCCCAGGCAGAGATTCTAACCATGGGCTTGCAACAAGCTAATCTTCTGGCACTCATCACAGGGTCTGCAGACAGTGGAAAAACAACTCGACCAGTTTCCCCATCTAGTAGCGCAATTTCCCAAGAGAGCAATGACAAAGAACCTTACATACTTTGTACAATTACAAGATTCAGAAAAGTCTGAGAAGGTAATCTGTCATTTCAATGTTTACCACAATATTTTCGAATGCAAAATTTTTGCCATTATTATCACGAGTATGTCACAGTGAAGGCTCTCATAATGGTGTAATAGACACTGACACTGCTGCAGTGCAGTCGGGATAAGGCTGAGGCGTGTCATGCGAGCTTGGTTGAGCTGCCACCATGCTCCACCTAGTCAGTCTCAAACACCATACCCCAAGTGACACTAGCCTTCACCGGGCTGCGTACATCAAAGAAGAAATGCAACAGTCTGAAACATGGAAATGGAAAAATTCTAGAATGCTTAAGGAGATATGGTATGGAAGGGATGTAGATAAATAACCTTACCTGAGATGAGCGAAGGGTCACAAAAGTTGAACATAGCCAAGGGTTGGTAATGCAGCCAAGCAGATGAGCGAAGCATGAACAATGATCGGAAAAATATCAGCAAGAATGCAATATGTCCAAGAAATGGTAGATAGTACTGTTAAAGTTCGAAAGAAGAAAGCATAGTGAATGAAGATGACAATGGGTACCTGAAGAAGCATGGTGAGTGTAGTGTCTCTATATGGCACATGTGAGTCTCATTTTCTATGCATTCCACAACCCTCTTGAAGCCCATGTTTCGCACATGTCAATATCATGGTGGGTAAGATAGTCCACACATGTCTATTTTTTCTGTCTATTTTTTCTAAACGTAGACAATACACGTTGAATATATAAAATATAAAAACCTAGTTCTTTACACAAGTAACGCTCTTGCAACAAAATGAATCCAATGGGTCCCTAACTTCTCACTAGTGTTTGAATTATTTGTTATGGGATAATCTTGAAATTTCAATCATATGACTATAGTGGCAAAAGAGTCCATATAGTTTATGATTTCAAGACCATCTTGGATTGGGTTAGACGAACATGTGGTTTTAGATGGAGGATGTCAATATTTTCATTTTTGTTTTTGCTATTTGGAGTTAAATTAGCATAGTCACAAGTCACTTGTTGCTGGAGAACGTCGAAATAATCGAGCCTTGGACATTAAATAATCGCATTAAATAAACTTGGGTTGTTTAGAAAATGAAACGTTAATCATTCAGAGGTGGCAATCAACTAGCCATCATAGTAAATTTTTAATATGATTAAGTAAAAGTAAAAAAATAAACATGTAAACAGATGTCTTTATAATAGTGAGGAAGTTAGTGGTTGAAATCACAACCATTGATTTATTGGGACGACTAAGAATATTC
>JZKD02S0004568.1:53633-76352 GCA_000966675.3 Picea glauca
CATGAGCTATGAGATTCTTCCATCTACGGTTCTAGTATCTAACCTATGGCTATTTTGTATTTTTCATTGGCATTCCCACCTATAGTATCAATGACTCTAACTTAGTATGTTATTTGATGTTGTAGAGGCCATTTAAATTTTAGAGCCTCATTGATTATGTATTTATTTTTCGATCTCTAGATATGTATTGCACTTGGTGTCGTTTTGATATATTCATGAGCATACTTTGGATATGTTGTCTCTAATTGTCTCTAATGCTTTGGAAACATGATATAAAATCTTAAAAATTTATTTTTAAAATTTTATTTTTTATATTTTTTATATTATATATGTGACGTCCCCCCGTCCCCCATTTCCCCAAAATACCTGAAATTTGGGGGTACTTACCACACGTCCCCCTTTTGCGTCCCCTCGTCCCCGCGTCCCCCCGTCCCGGAGTCTTGGTGGAACATTTTTATAAACCATTATACAGCTTTAGTGGTTGGTAAGTTGGAATGATGGATTTGTATTATACACGTTGAGTGGTTGGTAAGTTTGAATGATGGATTTGTATTTAACACTTGGTGAAATATTGATTTGTTTGGGTGCGTTTATAGTTCGTTTTCATGTTTATGATTAAGTTTGTTAGAGTATTTGATGCTTTGTAG
The DNA here is from genome assembly GCA_000966675.3 of Picea glauca. NCBI lineage: Eukaryota > Viridiplantae > Streptophyta > Pinopsida > Pinales > Pinaceae > Picea > Picea glauca. Next base: position 54,281 of record JZKD02S0004568.1, read on the forward strand.
TGGGATGTTTATTGATCTTTTTAAAATAGGTGGGATGTTTGTTTGTCTTTTAAAATATGTAATTTATAATTTTAAATTTAACAATTCACATTTGAATATTTAGAATTTAGAGCAATTTCTCCCATTAGTTGACCAATTTGATAGTAAATGGTTGATAGGCATCATAAATGCACTTAGATGATATAGATGGATATGCATCTATTAGGTAGGTGAATGGTGGAGTGTTCTAGAGAAATATATAATTCTATGTATTTGCATTTTTAGTTTTTTCTTATGAATATGGAGAAGAGTTGAGCAACTCCATTGCATTGTGTGTGTTGGTTCTGTTTTACATAAGCTTGTCTTTGATTTAACTTGAACATGGTATCAGAGCAGGACTAAGACTCTTTGAAGATAGGAGAGCAATTTGCAGATTGTTTGAGAGCATTTTCGAACTTGGTTAAGCCAGAGCAGGAATAGGAGCTTTTTAAAGGTCGTTTTGGGGAAAAAAGCTGAGGAAAAACCTTCAAAAAAATTCATTTTTTGGAGTTGGTCGCCCCTGCTAGTGTAGTCAGAGTGACTAGGACCCTAGGTCACCCCCAGTGAGTGGATAGGGCACGACCACAAGGAGACTTACGTGGTAAATTTTTGTGGGTTTGGTCACCTTCGCGTATACAATAAGGTGTGACCTTGAAGAAATTGGTTGGTTCGTTCTTAAAGCAAGTTTAGTAGCAAGAGTGAAGAAAATCCCAGTTTCAAGATTTCAAAAAAAAAAAATCTTTTTAAAAATTGGTTTGGAATTAAAAAAAAAGGGGCTTGAAAAAGTATTTTTTTGTCATTTATTAAAGACATAATTCGTGAAGGGAGTCTTAGTAAAATTTGTATGCCCAAATTATTTGATCCACCATTAATCACTTAATAAATTTTGAGGGCCATGACCATTACTTCTTAGTAAATACAAAAAAAGGGGTTTTATTTTAAAGGTCGATCTTTCCTAGATTGAAGCAAAAAAATGAGAGACGTCAAAATTTAAATAAAAAAGGGGGAGCTAACTACTAGTAGTAGAACCATGGCATCTAGAAGCATTATGATACTGTCATGAGGACCAATTTTAACAGGTAAGATATATGATGTATGATCTATTACATTGAAAAATGTTCTCCGGTCTGAATATTGTTGGGAAACAGTAGTTAATGGGTTCACCTAACCAGATCCGACCGATTTACAAGTAATGGAAAATGCACATAGAAATTCTCTCAAAGAATTCAGGAAAAAAGACAAAAAATCCCAATGGATCATCTAGCAAGGGTTAGAGGAATATATTTTCCCCAAAGAAGCAGTGATAGATCATGCCAAATAGGCATGGGATACTCTCGAAATTGCCTATCAGGGCATATATAAAGTAAAAAATGCAAAGTTGCAGATACTTAGGAAGCGTTTTGAGACTCTTCAAATGAAGGATTCAGATTATGTGGATAATTTCATGACCCATGTCACGAGCATAGTCAATCAGCTACGTACACATGGAGAAGACATTCAAGATCAAAAGGTCATTGAGAAGGTACTTCAAAGCGCTCGTGATAAGTTGAATATGGTCGTGGTCGCCATAGAAGAGTCGAAAGACCTGTCAACATTGATAGTTGAAGAAATCATGGGATCTGTGTTAACTCATAAGAGTAGGTTGAGTCGAAATAATGAATCTTTGGAGATTGTGTTTCAGTTTCAGGCCTTCATAAGTAGAGGCAAAGGCAGAGGTCGAGGGAATAGAAGTAGAGGCAGACAAGGCGGAGGACGCTCTCAAACATGAGAGAGGTCAACTTCAGAACATTCAAAACAGAGTGAACAATTAGAACAACCACAAATATATTCTCATAACTAAAGGAGGAGAGGAAGAAATTCAATTAGTCAAGATGGATTGACAAATCAAGGATCCAGTGATATTATTGAAAGGAATTTGGTCACTACGAAAGTGAATGCATAAAGAAGCAAGCATATTTGAATAGGGGCAAAGAAAATGTTACCAACATTGAAGAAGGAACATATGAATCAATGTTCTTTTCATGCCAAGTCACAGAAGAAGAAAACAACAATCATGATATTTGGTTGTTGGATAGCGGCTGCAACATCATATGACATGTAACAAAGATTTTTTTTCTAGTTTAGATATCTTTGTCACATCTCAAATTAAATTGAGACATGATTAAATGAAAAAAATGTTTTAGGAAAGGGTGTAATAATTTTTGTATTGACTAAGCAAGATGAACAAAAGGATATTCATGATGTTTATAATGTACTTGGCCTTAAACATAATCTAATGAGTGTAAGCCAAATCGATAAACATGGTTATAAGGTCATTTTTTAAGGTTCCAAGTGTACAATCTTGGACAAACCACCCAGTAAAAAAATCATAGCTACAGTAAGAAAATCTTGGACACACCACCAAAAATAGAATGTTTCCTTTGATATTGAGAAATCTTAATTTGTCACAGTCATATGCCCAAAATGCGTCAGGCTCAGATGACACTTGGTTGTGGCATATTAGAAATGGTCATTTACCATTTAGTAGTCTTAGTCTTTTACAAAAGAAGTCTATGGTCAAATGTCTGTCCATTATAAATGAACAAAAAAAAAATCTTGTGAGAGTTGTATTTTGGCCAAACACCAAAGGGATAGTTTTCTCGATGCTTCCTATGGAGCAAAAGAACACCTCGAACTGGTGCATACATACATTTGTGGTCCAATGCAAAATTAGTCAATAGGAGGAAGATTTTATTTTCTAACATTTATTGATGATTTTAGAAGGAAAGCTTGGGTGTATTTTTTCAAGCACAAATCAGAGACATTTGAAAAATTCAGAGAATCTAAATCTATGGCAGAGAAATAGAGTGGGAAGTACATTAAAGTACTCAGATTAGATCGAGGAGGTGATTATGACCCCAAAGAATTTGTAGCTTATTGCAGAAAGTATGGTATCAAGAGACAATTTAGAATGAGATACACCACACAACAGAATGGAGTAGCTAAAAGAAAGAATAAGACAATAATGAATATGTCCATAAGTATGTTGAAGGTAAAGAATTTGTCAAATGAATACTGGGGTGAGGAAGTGGTATGCTCAATTTATATTTTGAATTTGTCATCAACCAGTAGTGTGAATAATCAAGTCCCTCAAGAACCCTAGAGTGGTATGAAATATAGTGTTTCCCATTTTAAATATTTTCATTGTGTAGCTTATGCTAATGTTCCTGAAGAGATAAGGAGAAAAATTGATGATAGAAGTGAAAAATGTATATTTGTGGGATATAGTGAGAAGTCTAAAGCATACGAGTTGTGTTAGAATATGATGGATGTGCTCGTTTAACCATAGAAAATATCACTATTGTCACCCAACCATAGGCCGAAGCCACCCCTGAGGACCTTAACCTTGACAAAGAATCATTCCAGAAGCAAACCCTAGGCTAGATATCCAAATAAAGGGTGGCGTACCTTTCTCCAAGGATAACGCACCAAGCAAGAGTAACAAGACCTGATCAGAGAGTCCAAACCATAACCAAGAGATAGTCCAAGCCAAAACCAAAATTTGCTAGCTGCAGCAGCTGCAATGACAACTCTCCTCCAAAATTGAACAGAAACTGGCCAACTGTAGTGTGCACAAGTGTGTCTTCTGCAGTTCTGATAATGCCTTCCAGAATGAAGACTATCCTCCTGTATTTATACTAAAACTAGCAAACTGCCTAGGCCGACTTCTCATTCTGGGTGCCTATTTACTTAGTATATAATATTTCCTTTAGCCAATTTCTTTTCTTGGATGCTAATAACCTAATACAAATTATCCTCTTGAGTCGACTTGTCTTCTAGGTTTATTAGCCAACTAATTAGGGTTTCTTCTTGCTTCCCGGAATATTCTATTCTTGCCAGGTTTACACGTGCTAGAGGTAAATGCCTCCCACAACTACCATAATATCAACGCTCCCTCCTAGATAGGGAGGTATTGAAGGTAATGGTCTTGAGCACAAACACACCATTCACCCGGTAGCATCAACATAGTCGTATAGACTATCTAATGATTAGATCATGAGCACCATCATCACTATCAGTGTCATCAACTACATCATCTCTCGAAACCATACCCCATCTGAGTAATTAGACATGATATTGGATAAGTCACTCACTCCACAGAGTGACACAAGAACCATTCTTCTAATCCAGACATATGTCCTAGAAGAATACATGTCCTGGACCATTTTCCGTCTGGGGAATCTCTGTCCATTGATCATCCATCTAGCTGATAATCATTTCCAACACTACTGATAGTTTTCAAGGCAATCAGAACAATGTCATTCAATAGAACACAATTGTGTCTATCCTTAGTAGTACACAATTACAATCCAGTGGTACACTGCCACACCAAGTAGCACATAGATACTTGATTAGTGACATATAGTCACAATAAATGGAACACATCCACCATAGTAGTATACATCTACTATTCGGAGACATACGGTCTCCATAACAATCATATCATTTGATATCAAACAACACACAAAACATTGTTATGATATAAACTGAATCATCTGGGCCATTCTTCCACTCACATCTGTGAGATCTGGAAGAGCATCTGCCCTGAGAAGGTAAAACATCAATGATGAGCTGTCTGGACTATTCTTCTCAAGAAAGGAAGAATAATTGTCTCGATTTCTGAGCCTGGACCATTAACCTATCTGGGCCATTCCTATGGCACTAAACAAAGTGCAATCTGGAGAGAATGCGTCTGCCCAAAGGAATGTCTGTCCCTGATTGTTGAACTTGGACCATTAACTTATCTAGGCCATTCCTCCAGCACTAAACAAAGTGAAACCTGGAGAGAATGACTCTACCTTAGGGAATAATTGTCCGGACCATTTCCAAAGGAAATGACTGTCCTGCACCAACCTCCAAAATGGACCATTCTTCGAAACTGCTCACAACTGTGAGCTTCGAAAGAATGACTATCTGTTGAGGCGGACCAATCTTCTTGACCACTACTGAGAGTGATCATCAAGAAGAGAGATTGTCCTAGACCATTCCCTATGTTAACCACAAAGGGAATCATTGTCTCTAGTACATCAACAATCCATTGAACCATTTCATTACGAAAATGACCGTTCATTCTGGACCATTTTCCAAAATGGAAAATGCATGCCCGTTAGAAATTTCAAACCACTTTCCAAACTGGAAAGGAACTTCGCATCTTGAACCATTTTTTGAACTGAAAAATGAATGTCCATAAATCAATAGCACATCAGTGTTCCCTCCCAACCTGGGAGTCATCTCTTCCTTTTTCAATAGGGAAGTCGTCTCCATGAGCTCTAGCTTGAGTGCACATACTCTTTTATCTTGGACAGAAGCTTTACCAAAATATCTGCTTATCTGCTCATCTGTGGAGATATATATATTGGAGAATCACTTCTCTTTTCTGGAATTTAACACGAAGAATGAAATGCTTGATCTCAATGTACTTCAGTATTTCTAGAACGTTGGTTTTCTATGAAGGCTTCATATAGCTTTGATCAATATAGTATATCATTATTGGATTCATCTTTTGTTTCTTGCTAGCTCATAACAACGTGGCAAGGTTCAAACTAGAACATATCCAAGTGGTGCTTCTTCTGTCATCATGAGAGCTTTGCCATGGATTGGCAATCCATCATCCTTGAGTTCTGAGTAACCATTCTGATACAATAGTTTTTCACCATGCTTTTGTTGTGCATTGGAGGTTCTGCACCAAGTTGTTTTGAATCCATAAAAGACCTTCTTCCATCTGCATACAAGAGTTTCTTCCCGGTATACCTCAAAGACTTGAGTTTTTTCTACATACGTTCTTTGTTCAATTATTTTGGAGAATAGTCTTTGCATTCATCTGATGTAAACTCCAACCCATGGATATTGCAGACGATATAATGGCTCATGTAGAGGTATGTCTGGTTTACTGGAACAAGCAACCATCATAGTCTTCTCCCTCCATCTAGGAGAACCTCTAGTTTTGGATCTCGCAATGTTTCCATGCATAAGTCTTCCATACACTGTTCTTCATCACAAATTTTAGTTCCTCTGCTTGATTGCTTTTAGTGAGTTCATATAAGGTCTTGTGATTATCAATACAATGACTGGTTCTTCTGGATTTTCTTGGAATCTTCATGTTCTTCCTCATGTTTCTCTTTAGCTCTTGGGTCCATGAAGTTTTCTATGGATTCCATGCCCTTAAGATTCCAAATTCTTCCTTTCATCATAGGATCATGGATCTGGATGGACAACCATGGATACTTTAAGGCTTCATTTCGAAGAAGGCTTATTCTAAAGTCAAACTAAACATGTACTGCTTTTCATGGTTGCTACCATGGATATATATTTCATCATCTTCAATGGATCATACGATTCTCTCCCTCCTAATCCTTGCTTCATGTATGAATGGATGCTCTTCTAATGGAAATATATATAACATATTCCATGCTTCCGTCTACATCCTTATTTCCTTCTACAAAGTGTCATAAGTCTTTCTCCAATTTCCTCTTGATTGCTGACTTATTTTTGTCTTTACTTCTTCTAGGTTTCTTCAAGATTGATTCTGATTTTGAAGGTTCCTTTAGTCTTCTTTGAAGGTTCCTTTTCTTTGACAACTGATGCTTCGTGTGTCTCCTTCCTTTTCTTTAGCTCAGGGAAATGATTCTTGTAGTGACCATACTTTCTACAATTGAACCATTGTATTCTTGACATATCTTTCTCTTGATTTGGTTTCTTCCTGGAGCCTTGAACTTATTTTTATTCCTAAAATTCTTGAATCTTGTTATGAAGGCTTGATCATCGTATTTATTTTGAGGTTTCTCTTTTGCACTAATCCTTGATTCTTATTGTGCAAAGGAGGTCCAAAGTTCTTAAAATGTAGGATACTCCTTCCTTGTTTTTCATGCTTGCAGAAAATGCATCCCACGTCCTAGGAAGACCATTGAGTACTATATTTACTAGTTCCTTGTCTGAGATGATCCCTTCAATAGCTTGTAGTTGATATATTAACTAAGAGATCCTCACAAAGTATGATATTATGCTATCATCAACATTCATCTTCATATCGCGGAGCTCATTCTTCAGACTCATTACTTGTCCAATGTTTCTGACTCAGAAGAGGTTTGTTAGGGCATTGTACATCTTCTTAGACGAATCAAGATGGGAGATGTAGGGTATCAAGTGGTATTTTATAGAATCCACTATGATACTCATGGAATTGATGTCATTATCTTTGAACTTCTCCATAACTGCAACGTTTTATGGTTCCTTCTCTTTTCCTTCTTCAAACTTTGGTTTCACAATCTTTCCTTTCATGATATCCAACACTTTGTTCTTGGCAAGGATGAGATCAATCCTTGTCTTCCACGCTCTGAAGTTAGAATTCCCTTCTAACTTGTTTTCTGACTTCATAGAGTAAGTCATGTCTTCTTTGACTTGGTCAACCCTAGATTTGACCAAAAACTCAAACTTGACGTCTTATCTTGCTGAGAGTACCAACAGATGTGTTAGACTAGGGTGCACTAGTCTATCCAGAAATTAGGTCAATCCCTTCACTTAAGATGACTTAACGAGAGAGTTAGGGTTTCTTCAACTGCACCTGCTAGTAACCCTAGCAACAGTGCTTTAGTAATTGCTTCTACTAGAAACCCTAGCGACAGTTCTTCAACGAGCTTAGTATCCTTATGGCTATGCTCCCTTCTAGTGGTTAGAATGAATAAAGGAGGAGTGGGCCCATAACCTATTAGAATATGATGGATGTGCTTGTTTAACCATAGACAATATCACTATTGTCACCCAACCATAGGTCGAAGCCATCCCCAAGCACCTTAAACTTGATAGAGAATCATTCTGGAAGCAAACCCTAAGCTAGATAGCCAAACAAAGGGTGGCGTACCTTTCTCCAAGGATAGCACACCAAGCAAGAGTAACAAGAGCTAATCAGAGAGTCGAAACCATAACCAAGATATAGTCCAAGCCAAAACTGAAATATACTAGTTGCAACAGCTGCAACGACAAATCTCCTCCAAACTTGCATAGAAAGTGGCCAACTGTAGTGCACACAAGTGTTGCTTCTGCAGTTCTGAGAATGCTTTCCAGAATGAAGACAAGCCTCCTGTATTGATACTAAAACTAGCAAACTACCTAGGCCGACTTCTCATTCTGGGTGCCTATTTACTTAGTATATAATATTTCTTTTAGTTGACTTCTTCTCTTGGAGGCTAATAACCTAATATAAATTATCCTCTTGAGTCGACTTGTTTTCTAGGGTTATTAGCCAACCAATTAGGGTTTGTTCTTGCTTCCCAGAATATTCTATTCTCACTAGGTTTACACATGGAGGTAACTACCTCCCCCAACTACCATAATATCAACAGGTTGTACAATCAAGTTACTAAGAAGTTTACAATAAGCAGATCTGTGAAATTCCAAGAAGATAAATCTTGGGATAACCAAACAAATGAAATAATTGTAGATAAGGTTCCTTCTATACAGGAAGATACACAGGTGGAAGCTACATGACAAAAATCTTCTCCACCAAGACTTCTAAGATTGCAAGTACACGATCAAGGAGAACAAACAAAACATAGTTCTTCTTGTTCATCTAGTAATGATTCAGATCCCACTATAATGAAATTAAGGAACCATAAAATAAGAAGCTTGAGAGAAATTTATGAGTAGAACAATGACATGGATCAACAAGAACATTTTTCTTTGCTATCCTGTCAACCAGTATATTTTAAAGAATCATTCAAGGAAGAAAAATGGGTTCATGTAAAACCAACATTGGATTTAAATGGGTTTACACGACAAAATTCAATTGGAAAGGAAAAATAGAGAAGCACAAGGAAACACTTGTAGAAAAAGGGTTTGCTCAACAACCCAGTATTGACTATGGAGAAACATTTTCTTCGGTAGCACGTTTGGATATTGTCAAAGCAGTTTTGGCAGTTGCAGCCCAAAACAATGGCCAGACTATCAAATGGACATTAAATCAACATTCCTAAATGAAAATTTAGAGAAAGAAGTTTATGTGGATCAACCACCAAGATTCCAAATCATAGGTAAAGAGTACAAAGTGTAAAATTGAAGAAAACAATGTACGACTTGGAGCAAGCTCCAAGAGCTTGGTACAATTGCATTGATTCCTATTTTCTCAACAATGGGTTCAATAGGAGCAACAATGAACCCACACAATAAATAAATAATGGAACTTTGCGTTGAAACAAGAGAGTCGACGCGTTTCAATCCCTCCAGGGATCATCATCAGGAGGAGCACTCGAGAGAGAAGAGAGGCTCATCGAATAAGCAGATACAACACAATTAAATAGATATCCAAATCCTTGAAACCCGCACCGAGAGAGGTCATCTTGGTAAAAATAAACCCATCTTGGTAAAAATAAACCCTAAGCAACGGTCAGGTAACGTATCTTAAGTAAACCCATGCAGAGAGAGGTCATCTTGGCAAAATTAAACCCTAAGCAACGGTCATGTAACATATCTTAAGTCAACAAGTAACGTTTCCTAAGTCATCAAGCACTGGTCTCCAACTCTCACTTAACTGCCATCCATCATCTCGATTTAAATTATTGGGGTTTAACACGATTTCAAAAGCCTCCATTACTTTACGCTTCCCATAGTTATCCATTTTGGCCACAACTCTAGCATCCTCTAAACACACATGGTGGCTGGATGTATAAGAATGTTCAGCGAGGGATGACTTTTGGACTCTATTCAATTTCAGGTCAGCACCATGCTCTTTAAATCTGTCTTTCATTGATCTTCCTGTCTCACCAATGTAGACTTTGCCACATGAGCAAGGAATAACATAAAATCCTTTATGTAGGTTGGGGTGTTCTGATCTTTCGCTGAGTCTAACATAGTCCTTATGGTGTTGATGGGGGAGAAAGCCACATGAATGTCACCTTTCCTTAAGATCCTAGCTATCTTCTTAGATAGACCTTTGATGTAAGGGAGGGAAAACCTCTTTATTTCTTGACGTGTACTCTGTTGTCCCACATAGGATCCTTTTGCCTTTATCATGACTTTCTCAACTTGGTTTACTGAGTACCCATTACTTTTAAGTGCATTTGCTAGATGATTTAGTTCCAACTCAACATGCTCTTCGTCAGAAATGCATAAAGCTCGAGTCAGTAAGGTGTTAAGTACTCCAAACTTTTGGGAAGGAAAATGGTGTGAATCAACATGAAAATATCTATCTGTGTGCGTGGGTTTTCTATAGACCTCATGCCCAAAGGAACCATCTCCTTTCTTGGTGATGTGAACATCCATAAATGGAATGCTATTATCCTTTTCAATCTCCATTGTGAATTTTATGTTCTCATGATGATTATTTAAATGATCGAAAAACTCGTTCAAACTGTTCCTCCCATGGGGCCAAAGGAAATTTGTATCATCAACATATCTTCTCCAACCTTTGGGTTTTAAAGGGAAAGAGTCAAGCGCCTGTCCTTCAAAGTGTTCCATATACAGGTTTGCAACCACCGGTGACAGTGGGGATCCCATATCCACACCCTCTATTTGCTCATAAAAACTGCCCCAGAAAGTAAATAAAGTGGACCTCAGGCAAACTACAAGATTATTTCCAGAAAGTCGAGGATCGCTACAAGATTATTTCCAAAGCTACTAGAATTGGTGGATTATATAAGTTGGATGTGACAATGAACCATCATGTTGCATTGGCATCCACAACAATTTCAACATAAGAGTTATGGAACCACATGTATGGGCATCTCAATTACAATGATTTGATGTTATTGCAAAGAAAAATAATGGTAGAAGGTCTTCCTGTAATGAAGAATGATCATTTCCAATGTGAAGCATGTGCACTTGGTAATCAACATAGAGAGGAGTTTCCCATACATACATAGAAAAGACAAACTGATATACTTGAATTAATTCATATTGATGTATGCAGACCTATGCAAGCTAGGTCACTTGGTGGTGCTTCATACTTTCTTATTTTTGTTGATGATAAATGTAGATATACTTGGGTCTATTTCATAAGGAGAAAAAGTGTTGTATTTGAGTAATTTAAAGAATTATAACTATGGATGAAAAACAGACAGGAAAATGTATTAAAATTCTTAGATCTGATCAGGGTGGCCAATATACATCAGAAGCATTTAAAATTTATTGTAAATTTAATGGGATCCAAAAACAATTTACAATACCTCATACACCTCAACAAAATGGTGTTGCTGAGATAAGGAACAAAACACTGGTGGAGTGTGCTCGGAGTATGCTTCAAGGTAAAAACATTTCTAATGGTTTTTGGGTAGAATCCATTAATAGTGTTGTTTATTTAAAGAATCAAATTCCAACTAAGAAATTAGATTTTCAAACTCCTTTTGAGATTTTTAATGGTTATAAGCATGATGTTAGTCACTTAAGAGTGTTTGGATTCAACTACTGAAAGACTACTAGTTGAAGAGAATTTCACAAAATATATTGAGGAGACCACATATGACTCCACGAACACATCTTATCGCATAAGTCAGGGTAAGTCGATACTTCTTTAATTCCAAACTGATTCTACAAATGACAAACACTTACATGTAAGTGAATAATTAGTGTTGAAATTATTGCAAATCCTTGGTATCAAGTAGGATTCATACCGATAACATCAATGAACAATGCGTATGTATTAGGATATTCATGAATTTTCATGGTTCCTTTGGAATGGTTGGAAGGAATCATGGGATTTATAGTAACAACCTTTATTTGTTTTTATGCAAATTACCTTCTTGCACGTCTTCACTGTCATATTAGATACCGAGAACTAGATGGTTACATTTACGGTATGTACTTTGTGGCAAACTCTTGTGTTAGAATAATGTCGAAAATTCTCGAATGATTATCAATTTAGAATTTTGTTAGAGATTTATTCATGGGTTTTTTTACGAGAGTTTAATTTTAGTTCGTCATAGATTCTAGATCCATAATTTGAGAATTATGTTCCTGGTTTGTTGGTGAGCATTCCAACTATATATGTAATAGATTTTTCCTCTTGAATGATAAAGTGTGATGAGCATATTTGCTCATAGTTTATGCAACGTTATTCTATGTCGTTTTTAATTTGGTATGAGAGCCAGAAAGATCTCACAATCACCTGTACGATTCCTACAAGCCAGAGCCCAAAAGTTGCAGATCTGTGACTTCTGTTACAGTTTGTGGTGGTAATGACTCCATTCCTGTAGACACAGGTGAATGCATATTACATACCTATGAAGCCACATATGCCTTATCTCTGCTCACAACTTATGGAGGCTGTGGGGAATTTTTTTTTGTCGAGGTTGAAGTTATACTTGAGCATGATCCCATAGTTCCAACAAGTGGGATTAAAAAAAAACAACTGCTTGACTAATAGATCCGATGCTGCATGTTGACAATCCTCTATCCGTTGCTCACGACTATCCTTCAATATTGATTTTCTTTAGTTTACATTGCTTCCTCGACTATTTAATCAACCATTGTGCTCCAATTACGGGATCTTCTTCTTATTTCATTCCAAGAATATCCATCAAAGTGGAACGGATTTGAGTTATTTCTTAAAGGAGGATGATTGTTTTCTCTATCAAGTGGAGTTGTTTTAATTCCATGATACCCTGTGTAGGTCTATTTGCAGCCGTCAAGAACATAATCTCCTTGTCTTGGGAAGCTAAATAGCATTAGCTTCTTGTTTGAAGGTCCATGAGGATATGTACCCTAAAATTGCTGGAAAATCCCAACCTGCAAGTGATTTGCTTAAGAAGACATTAATATTCAAGGTATTAACTATGTTTCTAGAATTTCTTAGTTCCGAAGTATGTCGAATCCTCTCGCCGATTCTTATCTAAATGAATCCACCAAACTTGATGACGAAAATTATGTTAACTGGAAATTTAAGTTGATAACAATGCTTGAAGCATATAATTTGTGGACGATTGTGAAAGGAGATGATCCCAAGCCCACCCTTGATTCCAGACTGGGAAAAGGGATAGATGAAGGTGAAAGTGTTGCTGCGAATGTCTGTAAAAGACAACATAATTCCTCATATAAGAGACAATAAGACTTCCAAAGAAACGTGGGACATTCTCAAAGGTTTGTATGAAACCTCTAATGCAAACCAGATCTTATTTAAAAAAACTAAGCTTTTATCTATCAAAATGGAAGGAAATGAAAGCATAACTAATTTTGTATCCCGAATTAAAGATTTAAGTGATAAGTTGGTTGATATTGGTGAAAAGGTTTCCAGTTGTGATTTAGTAACTGTCACTTTGAAAGGTTTAGTGCAATATTATAAAGTCTTTATTTCAACACTATTTGCTAGACCAACACCCCCTACTTTTGATGAATTTGGTGGAATTATTCTTCAAGACGAAGAGAGAATGAAGAATTATGATCTGGACTCAAGTGGCTCAGATTTGGAAATGATTGCAAGAGGTAGAATATTGTATAGAGGTAAACTGTGGGACAAACACAAAGGAAAGTTTCAAGCAAAGAAAAAAGGTATGGCACATCCTGATTCTTATGTTAAGAGAAATATTGAATGTGAATATTGTGGAAAATGTAAACATCTTGCTAAATATTGTTATAGAAGAAAGAATCTTGAGTCCAATCAAAGATAAAAAGGCATAATGGAAATTTTATGCATAACAACACTTCAGTCAATGATGGATTTAAAAATCTTAAGTTGTTTATTTATGAAGCTACATTATCTTCTGAAACTGATGATGATAATGTATGGTTCACAGATTCTGGTGCATCAACCCATATGTCATGTCATAAACAATGGTATGATGAATATTATGAGAACATTGATGTCATGGACATTTATTTAGGAGATAAAAAATCACATAAAGTTTAGGGCCATGGAGTAATAAGTGTGAAATTACCTAATGGACAATTGAGACAGATTCATGATGTGATGTATGTTTCTAGTATTAAAAAGAATTTAATATTTATTTCAATGATCACTGATAATAATTTAAAAGTGGAATTTGGCAAGTTGAGGTGTGTTGTAAAAGATGTTGAGGATCACTACAAGATTGGTTCCACGGCTACCAGAGTTGGTGGATTATATAAAATGTATGTGACAATGAACCGTCATGTTGCATTGGCATCCACAACAATTTCAAAATAAGAGTTATGGAACCACATGTATGGGCACCTCAATTACAATGATTTGATGTTATTGCAAAGAAAAATAATGGTAGAAGGTCTTCATGTAATGAAGAATGATGATTTCCAATGTGAAGCATGTGCACTTGGTAATCAACTAGAGAGGAGTTTCCCATACATAAAGAGAAAAGACAAACTGATATACTTGAATTAATTCATATTGATGTATGCAGACCTATGCAAACCAGGTCACTTAGTGTTGCTTCATACTCTCTTATTTTTGTTGATGATAGATCTAGATATACTTAGGTCTATTTCATAAGGAGAAAATGTGTTGTATTTGAGTATTTTAAATAATTAGAACTATGGATGAAAAACAGACAAGAAAATGTATTAAAATTCTTAGATCTGATCAAGGTGGTCAATATACATCAAAAGCATTTAAAATTTATTGTAAATTTAATGGGCTCCAACAACAATTTACAATACCTCATACACAAAAAAATGGTGTTGTTGAGACAAGGAACAAAACACTGGTGGAGTGTGCTCGGAGTATGCTTCAAGGTAAAAGCATTTCTAATGGTTTTTGGGTAGAATCCATTAATACTGTTGTCTATTTAAAGAATCAAATTCCAACTAAGAAATTAGATTTTCAAACTCCTTTTGAGATATTTCATGGTTATAAACCCAATGTTAGTCATTTAAGAGTGTTTAGATCCACTGCCTTTACACATATTCCTAAGGATGAGAGAAGAAAATGTGATGCAAAATCAATCAAGTGTGCTTTTATTGGGTATTGCACTCATAAAACACATACAAATTGTTTCATCCTAGTTCACATAAATTGTTTGCAAGTAGAGATGTGGTATTTCATGAGAATGCAAATAGAGGTGATACAATGAGTGATGTTGATGCTTGCCATATTTCTAATGAGAATAATGATCATATCAAGATAGATGTAATGGTTAAACAGGAACAAGAATAGGTACAGGTTCAAGAACGGAATGAAAGAAGTATGTACACTTCAAGTAGTCATGATACATCAAGTGGAGAAGAGTCACCATAGAGAAGGAGAAGAGATGAAAGAAGTGAAGGACCAAAAATGTCATCACGACAAACTCAACCACCTATAAGGTTTAAAATTTATGAATTGATGTCACATGGAATGAATGTTGTAGAACCTGTAAACTATGACCAAGCTAAATAACATGAAGAGTAGAGAAATGCTATGAATTAAGAATCTGACTCTCCTATGAAAAATCACACATGGGAATTAGTAGAATTGCCTCAAAACAAAGTCCCTATTGGAAGAAAATGGTTGTACAAATCTAAATTTAAAGTAGATGGTAGAATTGATAAATATAAGGCAAGATTAGTTGAAAATGGATATTCACAAAAAAAAGGAATTGATTACGATGATACTTTTTCACCAATTGTTAAATTGAATACAATTAGAGTATTGATTCCTGTAACATCCCGCTCGGGCGCACTTACAAAACTTATTCCTTGAGGACACTTGCTCGCAAGTGATCTGGATTTTTATGATGATAAAACATTTATCCTTCATTATGATGCGTTAAGATAGATGACAGGATGTTTTTACTACTTTGATGTAGATAGGTGCTGCTGACTCAGTTTCATTGAGTGTGCAGGGTTTCGGACCTTGAGGATGTAGAGGCATCGGTGGAACCCCCTTGGACTCCAGATTGAGTCAGGGAGTGTGCTATTTGGATTGATTCATTTACAGTGATATTGCTTTGTTTTGATGATATGATATTGATTTTATGATATGTTGTTGACATGTTCTGACACGATGGTTGATGATGTAGGCTGATGATAGCTTTCTGACCAGACTCACATATGGAGTAAAGGGGTCACACATGATTTCCAGAGAGGTTGAGGGAGAGGGGTGGACAACAGCCCTGCCACAACCTACTAGCACTCCCGCCGTGGCTCAAACTGTAGGTTAACGATTACCGAGTTCGAGAGGATCCACGATGCCATGAGGGAAGACTGTGACAGTCGCTCGTGATGATCCTAAGGGATGCACAATAAGGCGGGGGCCTTATTCCTTAGAGCCCTTAGTCTCCCACAAGTTCACCTAGCGGAGTGTTGACTCCAGGGGTTATAGATGTCTACGAATCAGTCAAGTCGGCGAGTGGCACCCTTGGAGCACGTGGTGCATCCTGAAGGGCACGTCGCGCAAAAAAACACAAGTTGGCGAGTGGCACCCTTGGAGCACGTGGTGCATCCTGAAGGGCACATTGCGCAAAGAAACACAATTTGGCGAGTGGCACCCTTGGAGCACGTGGTGCATCCTGAAGGGCACGTCGCGCAACAGAAGCAAACGAGGCGAGTGGCACCCATGGAGCACGTAGTGTGTCCTGAAGGGCATGTCGCCTGGATGTTGATGATGAGACAAACCTAGATGACCCTAAAAAACCTTAAAACGCCTGAAGAAATTCTTAAAACAACTCCCCTAAAAAAATTTATCACCCAGTTCAAAATCTAAACCTAGGCCTAAAAACTTTTCTAAGATAAATTTCGATTAACCCTAAGAAAAATAAAAATAAAAATAAAAATAAAGCTGTAAACTAAAACCCTCTTATGTAATGTTTTAGTCTTCTTAAATTAAGGGGGGGTAAAGTAATGAGGGAGATAAATTTAAGTGAACCACATGACTTTTAAATTATAAAGAAGAATTAAAATTATTAAAGTGTGGGAGTATAAAAGTTAGGATTTTAGAAATACAATGAAAAGATTAATAAGTGATTTTATCTTTTGGGGATTTAGAAAAAAAAAGGGGAAAGAAACAATTAATAGAAATAAGGAAACTTGTAATAAAGGAAAGTTAATAAAGGAAAGTAGGGGACATAGGGTAAAAAGCAAAAAGGAATCAGCATTTAAGGAGTTACTAAAAAATCAACAACTTCATTTTAGGAAAGTTATTAAAAGCAAGATAGGGGATCTAGGAACACTAGGAGTAATTTTAGGAGCGATTATAGGTGGGTGAGGGAATTGAGTCTTTTAATATTTTTAAAGAAAATATTTTTGGAGAAACTTGGGGGATGAGTGACACTTGGACGATAGAGAATTTTTAGAGGATTGTTAATAAAACTTAAATTAATAATGATTTAGGAAAGTAGGTGGGTCTCAAATTTCTATAAAAGAAGGGGAAAAGGAGGAAGAAGGGATGAACGGTTAGCGTAACGTTACGCTGCCGGATTGTGGCTTGACTGTTTTCTTGTGAGGAGTTAGGAATTTCTCAGCTGTATTGGAGTGGTAGCTCAGCCTTGGAGGTGAGCTGAGAAGCTAGTCTTATTTCTGGATCTTGTGTGGCCCCTTTGCGGCTCAGGGGGCTAAGGGGGAAGCAGAGTACCCCTAGCGATTGGCTGGGAGGTACCGGTGAGGGTTCCACGGTCGGCAAGCAGGAGCGGCAAGGAGCGCGGGACATCAATCGAGGCGCAGACAACATACGAGGCAGGCATAAGGAAACAAGTACGCTCATTTATTTTATTGAGTATAATGCATTAGATATTAGGCTGGGAACTATAAGATGATTGTAATGTTCTGAAATGCTGGTTCTGGCGATCTTTCTTGCTAATATTTTATGGAAGTAAAACTAGATCTGGCTTTCCCTCTGGAACTTGTTGGTTTTGATTTCTAAGATCAGTTGATCTGGTGTTTAGATCTGGCATTCGTCTGTATGAGCGTTGGCAAATGTTTATATTATTTATCCTTCGATTCGTTGAAGATTTCATTTTCAGGGTTGGTTCCGTTGGGCGTTTATGAAATTGTTGGCTTTCTGCATTCGTTTGGTGGTGCTTCAATTCATTGGGTGTTTTCTTTTTACCTTGTTGTGGGCATTCTGATTTCTGTGGGCGTGTGTAATGATGGTGGGCATTTTACATTTGTTTATGGGCGTTTTTTTATTTATGCTGTGGGCGAATTCCTCTCTGTGAGCATTTAAAATATCAGTGGGCGTTTTTCCATTTGCCGGTGGCCGTTTTTAATTAGTGTGGGTGTTTCCCATTTTCCTGAGGGCGTTTTAATTTAGTGATGGCGTTTTTCCATTTGTCGGTGGCCGTTTTTAATTAGTATGGGTGTTTCCCATTTTCCTGAGGGCGTTTTAATTTAGTGATGGCGTTTTTCCATTTGCCGGTGGCCGTTTTTAATTAGTGTGGGTGTTTCCCAATTGCCTGAGGGCGTTTTAATTTAGTGATGGCGTTTTTCCATTTGCCAGTGGACGTTTTTAATTAGTGTGGGCGTTTTTCATTTGCCGGTGGGTGTTTTTTAATTATTGCTGGGCGTTTTAATGATTGCTGGGCATTTTTAATGATTGTTGGGTGTTTTAATGATTGTTGGGTGTTTTTAATTATTGGTGGGTGTTTTAATGATTGCTGGGCGTTTTTTAATTATTGCTAGGCGTTTTAATGATTGCTGGGCGTTTTTAATTATTGCTGGGCATTTTAATTATTGCTGGGCTGTTGTTTTAATTATGTTCTGTTTTAGTTGCATCTCCATTGATATGATATCTGTTCTTTCCTAAATTGTTGGTGAATATATACACAAAACGTTTTAATTCTGTTCTGTTGTATTTGCATCTTCATGGATATGATATCTGTTCTTTCCTAAATTGCTTGTGAATATATACACAAAACTTTATAGTTCCTAAATTGCTTGTGAAAATATACACAAAACTCTATAGGTGAAGATGTAGGCACTAGACTGCATCATATCACACATCAAAGAATGCATACATTTATTCTTTATGAAAAATAGACCAAGAAACCACAAGAATCAGGAGATGATGAAAAACGTTGCTGGCTTGAAACAGATATAGAAACCACATGATCTATATTAGAATGGATTGGTGGGATCTACTATTTCTGTTTGGTGTTTAGATTGAATTATTTAAAATAATATTCCATTGTCTCTTGTAAATTGTGTTTGAATGTATTGATGTGATTCAAATTGTCTTTGCTCAAATCATAGTCTTCAATTTTAATGATATTTTAATGAAAAAGGAAATCTGAAAAAAAAAACTAAATATTTTATTAAAAAAAAGTTGTAGGTTCGAAATCTATTAATCACATTTATAAAATATAAAATGTTATATGTTGAGAATTCACTAAATAGCATTTATAACTACTGGTAGTTAATCAAGATGAATATACGCAACTTAAAATTGTTATTAAAACTAGAGTATGGATAGGAATTTGAAAAAAAAAAAGGGCAGTGGGTTTATTTACACTAAATCTATTTCAAATTTCAGATAGTTATACTAGATATAGATGAATTTACAATTAATATAGATTGATTTATAAAGGTGTATCATATTTTTAATTGAAATTTGAAAAAAAAAAAAAAGAATATATATTTTACATATCGACGTTGGTTATGTAAATCTCACTGCCATCTTATCATTACTGCCTTATTAGAATCATGTAACTGCCAGATGTATTACTACCTCGATGTAACTGCCAGATTTGAACTTATTACATTCTTACATTATTACATTATGTTAGGGTAAAGGTAATATAAGATAAAGTTATGGTAATGTTACTGCAACCATTTATTGCAATGTTACTACATTATATTACAATGAAGTAAAGTAATGCTAAGTTAATGAATCGTCTTATGATGGAATGTATGAAATAATCATGTGAGAAAATGACAGTGTAATCTAATGCAATATAGTGGACTATCAATGTCTTAATCATTAGTGTAATGACCATGCCGCTTAGTTGGTTAAATTGCAAATTCTTTATATGATAATGTAATGATGCTAGCTTTTATGAAGATGTCATGGTAGTTTATTTATGGATACTAACATATGAGATGAAATGTGGATGCTATCCTATTGCAAGTTAAGTAAGGCAAATGTAATGAAATTATTCCTTCATGGTATGTTATTGTAATAATTATGGTTAGTGACAAACATATATCATGACTATCCTTGAAATTAAGTACGAGGAGTTACCATGGCTTAGTAAATGGGGATTGAATTCAGTTGATTTACATATTTAAGAATGGGTTGGTAAATTGTGGTCTAATAGAAAAACAAATGGAGTTATTGGTCTGTAATTATTTTCATGGAGTCTCAATAGTGGGTGGACTTATGTCTTCCATAGAGGGCGTGGTTGTCTGATGATTTGTTGTACTTGGTCGTTTTGCATTTCTTGGTTTGCTTGTGTCGGGTGGGACGTAGACACCTCCATGTTCCTCAGAACAGTCGCCAGCCCTGAGACCTTAAATGGTTAAAATCGATGGGAACCTGGGCTTGAGCATTGATTATGTGTCTTGGAGGTCCTAACCTTGCAGGGTAGGATGGGCGGGTGGTCAGTTTTACTTTTGTCGTGGTTGTGACTTGTGGTTCGAGTGGCGAGTAGAGTCAAGTGTGTTCGTTACTTCTACACATGCGCACACACCTTAAACAAAAAGAAAAAAAAGAAAAAAAAGAAAATTGCACCAGTTATTAGAATGGTTGTCGTAACGAGGAGGTCGTTACATATGGTATCAGAGCCGGTTCGACTCGTGACTTGGGATTCACCACGACTTTCGTTGACTTGATTAGATTGATTATACTGTTGCTGATCAAGTTGATTGTGTGCGTGCAGGTAATCATGGTTAGAGGACGCCGCAGAGGCAGACGACGGGGTGCTAGGGGAGGAGGCGTGACACCTCCCGTAGCATCCACGCCTGAGGGGTGTAACCCCCAGGGAGGCGAGCAGGTTCTCGGACAAGCGCAGATCACAGTTGGAGACGTTGTTGGGATGATGAGATCCTTTCAGCGCATGTCCGAGGCATTGATCAGCCAATTGGATAGAGACGAGGCCAGGGCACCGACACTCGCTGAGGTTCTTCCGCGCGCACCGGCCGTCACATGTAGCATTCACCGTGAACTCGAGAAGGTTAAATTTTCCGAGTTCTTTGGTGCCCTAGACGGTTCTCAATGAGTTCAATGAGTTCATCAACTCAATGAGTTCAATGCATTACGACAGGGAGGTCGTACGGTTCTCGAGTACGAGGCACGTTTTATGGAGCTACTCCGGTATGCTCCGCACCTTAACACTGAAAATCTCAAGGTCAATAGGTTCGTGTTTGGCCTTAACGACAGCCTGCATGCAAAGGTTAGGATCTTGATGCCTCAAACCTTGCACGACGCTGTCCAAAAGGCCCTCATAGTAGAGGAGGAGCTTATCAGCGGGGGTCAAACCAGGACTCCATTGAGACCAACAGGGCAAGGTTCATCTGGAACGCCGCAGCACCAGACACCAACGAGACATGTGCCAGGATATCGTGGCTTCCAGAGGGGATCCACGTTCACTACACCTCGACGACCACCGCCTCAGTAGCGGACACCTTATCGAGGACCACAACACGAGCATCAACGTCGCCCGCAACAACAACAGTTTAGGCCTGTTCAGCAGAACATACCAGGTTTCCAGGCCAGTGGGCCGTCATCTTCTACTTCAGGTACCAGGACTACTGGGCCGAAGAAAGGGTGTTGGACGTGTGGGGAGCCACACTACCAGCGCGACTATCCTGTGGAGAGGACCAGAGCATCCGGATCAGTCGGACCCACTACAGTGGGAGATATGGGCAAGGCCCATCGAATTCACGCAGCGGTGAATAACCGCCAGGCAGAGCACCAGTCGACGGTGCTCGAGACGACACGTACTGTCGCTGACCAGACCCTTAGTATTTTGATAGACCCAGGTGCTACTGAGAGTTTCATTTCTGGTGCAGCTCTAAAAAGTATTAAGGTAAAGGAAGTCGAACAGGATGAGTTTAGCTATGTAGAGATGGCTTCTGGAGCCAAACAGAAGGTTGGAGGAAAGGTCACGGGCTGTGCCCTTCACCTGGGAGAGTTTGTCACTAGGGTCAACTTGTACGTCACGATCTTAGGGTCTTATGACGTCGTGAT
>JZKD02S0004568.1:100166-111772 GCA_000966675.3 Picea glauca
CATAAGGCGAAATGATTGATCCAAGAAATATTAAAAAAATGCAAACATGGGACCAATGAAGAGACACATCGACAAGAATACAATACTGGACAAAGAAGGGTAAGATTTTTGGTGAAGATTGACCTCGTTGACAAAGATTGGCTCAATACCGTTGATATAGTTGATGGAGATAATGCCCATACATGTTCTTGAAAATGGAATCTCCAATCAATGTTGTCCTAGATGAGGGGGAGTTGATATTTGATTTTGTTTTGGGTTTCATCAATGATGATGTGCAATTCTATTTATGTCGACATAGTGATGACTATTAATGTCCATGTTACTGGTCAAATAAACAGTGATAAATAAGAAAGTCAACAACAACAACCGCTCTGTCAAGTTGATCATTATAGAAGAAGAAATGTTAGTAACTAATTCTAAGGATGAGCATGATTCCAATATGGGATTTGGTTGGTTCCATTTAGTTCCACTCAATACAACATACCACTAATTGGCTTAGTACTTTAGTATGGTACAATTGCGCTCTTCATCATTGGAAATAATATGACTTAAAGTATAATGGTTCGATTGTGATTTATTTATGTAATGTTCTATTTTTGAATTGCCAGCATTCTAATAACTAACTTTTCCATAAATTATTTTTCATTCTAATTGGTATGGTTCGACAAATACCAAACCTTACCAAACTTTTCGCCTGAACAATCTTAATTACCTCCCTTGCTCTGTACACACGGCGTTTTAATACTGTTGTGAATTATATTTGGCGTTTTAATTGATACTGGAAGACTGTGTTGAATATGTATTCGATCACGTGGTTTGACATGGAATATGATGGCTCCCAGATCTTTCAAAGTTGACGAGAAATTTTAGGGTGTCATACACAAAGCTAAAAAAGCGAGCGAGTGGGATGAAAAGTACACATATCGGGATTTGTACAACTCCACCTAAAAGCACTATTTGTTGACAAAAATTACAGGGGATTTGATATGATAGAAACTCGTATTGGTTACGGTTTATTTTTTAATGATGGGAAGTGGTATTGGTTACTGTTTATTTTTGTAAATTTTGAATGACTTTCTGTATGTGGCATGCTTTTTATTTTCATTTATGTATTTAATTGTTATCTATTTAGTCGTCTTTATTTTCATTTATGAACCATACGAAATCCTGAGAAACGGACCTTGCTAATCAAATCATGCACCAATGAGAAACGGACCTTGCTAATCAAATCATGCACCAATGCTCTGTAAATGGACCAGGGTTTGTTTTCCATCTTGTAGTGGACGAAACCTGGTGGTAGCTTTCTTCCAAAATAATGCTGGGAAAGAGGGAAATGCCTAAGCTTTTGACTTTACACCATTTTCTTAGAAATTTTGAAATTCATTTTGACTTTACACAATTTTTCTAAAAATTTTGAAATTGAAAGTGATGCAGCAACGGTTCTTCTTGCTTTGATAATAGCTTTACGACTAGGCTCCAGAGGAGAAATTTTGAAATTCAAAGTGCTGCAACAATTGCCAGTTCTTGCTTTGATAATAGCTTTACTACTGACGGTAAGAAACCAAGCTCGAGAGGAGAAATTTTGAAATTCAAAGTGGTGCAACAACTGCTGGTTCTTCTTGCTTTGATAATAGCTTTACGACGGACGGTAGGAAGCCAGGCTCGAGAGAATTTAGGATCAAATTCGAAGCCAGGTATCTTTTATCATAGCTTGTACAGGGTTTAGGATTGAATTCGAATTTTATTCAGGGTTTATGTAAATTTGTACAAAATAGCTATTTTTTGTTGTTTAAATTGTATTTTTCAATTCATAAATAGATTCAGCTTGATGAAAAATCCCTAAAACACTTGGATTATACAAACTTAACCACTCAAATTCGCAGATCTAACCATTCATTACCAAATTTATGACAAAATCAAACCCAAAAAATTACCTAAAAACTTGGAAAAGTTAAAACCGTTTAAACTACTACGTTTGTTTTAAAGAGATGAATTTATTGTCAGCCAATATCCATGTAATCATAGGTTAAGTTGAAATAATAGATGTTAGTTTGGAAGTTGATATGAGTTTATTTTATTTACCTTGTGAGTTTATTTTATTTTATTTTATGAGTTGATAACCTTGATGTCTGTCTTTTGAGGGGCTACTTGCCTTGCATAAAGTTACGGGTCCCGCTCCCAGTATTCTCTCTGCCTCTGTACATGATGATAATAATTCTAATTTGTATGTTGGACGACGAATTCAGAGTCTCACCCTCAGTGCTATAAACCTGGAATTCCTTTCAAGGTGTCCATTAAAAACAATCATTTTGTTCAGATTTACATCGCCATCGCCAGATTCCTAAAAAAAAACCCAGAAAACCCAAAAATTAGAACGTTTAGCGAACACCTAAAAGGGATGGCATCGGTGTGAAATCTTGGTGCCGTGCTGACGTGTAAACTAGTTGATGCTTGACGTGTAAACTAGTTGTTGAGTCTACAAGACCTGGAAACCGTGTGCATTTTTCCTCCTCCTCTCAAGGTCTGAGTGATGTATGTCGACGAACAATTCTGCATGTGCTGACCGACAAGAGGGAGGTGTCGCCCAACGAATTCATTTAAATGTGATCTCACCCTGAGTAATCAGCAAAAAGTGGTTCCCTCCCATCAAACTTTCTCTGAACTTCTCTCAGTAATCAGCGAAAAATTGCTCCCTCCCATCAAACTTTCTCTGAACTTCCGCAGATGGCGTCTAATGTTGGTGGTTTTAGGGCCCATGCTCCCTCCCCATGCGCTGCTTGCAAGATCTTACGAAGAAGATGCGGAGAGAAATGTGTGCTTGCTCCCTACTTTCCATCAAACGATTTTCAAAAATTTGCTACCGCACATAGAATATTTGGAGCAAGCAATATCATAAAATTACTTCAGGTATTTATACCCATTCATGCAGCTTGAATGGAATTTCTTGCGAAGGCTAAATGTTCTTTCTCATTTCCAAATACCATCGAAAGTGCTTTTGTGGTACTTCACCATTGACTGCAAATTTACCTTCAATTGGAAGAAATATACATAGTACATTGCCCTATATCCTGCAAACTGGGTTTAATTGATAAGCTTTGATATGTGTGTGAACTAACAAGAACTACCAGCTGAGGGGAGAACATATGCGGTAAGCAGCATGGTATATGAAGCAAACGCAAGACTTCGAGATCCTGTATATGGTTGTGCATGAATAGTTTTCTAGATGCAGTCTCAACTCTCTCAATTGCAATCACAGTTAGCTACAGCCCAGGCAGAGATTCTAACCATGCGGTTGCAACAGGATAATATTCTTGCACTTATCACAGTCTCTGCAGACAGTGGGGAAACAACTCAACCACTTTCCCTATCTAGTAGCGCAATTTCCCAAGAGAGCAATGACCAGCAAACAGATTTGATTTATTTTGAAGGAGAAGATCCACTGCAGCTGTGGGACGACTCAGTTTGGACACAGTTGTATATGTAGCCTCTACAATGTAGAAGAGACTGCCTGGAGGAGATGACATAACCCATCAACAGTCCCGTTCTCTGTGTAATTGCCTGATCTGCTTTCTACAATAAATTTAAAGCCCTGGCCAGCATGCTTTTAATCTGCGAAAATTATGCATATTCGGTATACTGGGAGGAAAATTGAAGTGATAGATTTTGGACAAAGAACCTTACATACTTTGTACAATTACAAGATTTAGAAAAGTCTGAGAAGGTAATCTGTCATTTCAATGTTTACCACAATATTTTCGCATGCAAAATTTTTGCCATTATAATGATGAGTATGTCGCAGTGAAGGCTCTGATAATGGTGTAATAGACACTGACACTGCTGCAGTGCAGTCGGGGTAAGGCTGAGGCGTGTCATGAGAGCTTGGTTGAGCTGCCACCATGCTCCACCAATGACACTATTCAGTCTCAAACACCATACCCCAAGTGACACTAGCCTTCTCCGGGCTGCGTACATCAAAGAAGAAATGCAACTGTCTGAAACATGGAAATGAAAAAATTCTAGAATGCTTATGGAGATTTGGCATGGAAGGGAGGTAGATAAATAACCTTACCTGAGATGAGCGAAGGGTCACAAAAGTTGAACATAGCAAAGGGTTGGTAATGCAGCCAAGCAGATGAGCGAAGCATGACCAATGATTGGAATGCTAGTCATAGAAATATTAGTAGAGAATGCAATATGTACAACAAATGTTAGATAGTGTTATAATTTGTCAATGTGGAAACACAAATTAACATAAGACAATTAATGGAAATGCAGACAAGAAACACACAATTTATGCGGTTCACCCAAATGTTGGGCTACTTCCACCAAGCATAGGTATCGGTTGTCTTATTATTCAGATCAAGGAGATTACAGCAGACTCACACTCATCTCACACACCCCATTACACCATTTCCCCAATTCCCCCTTTATGCCTCTACAAGTTTACATCAATAATGAATAGATTTAGATTAGTTACACAACTAATTCTAAACTTGTGCGTTCATACCAAATTGGTAGATTTGGTTGAACAAACTACTCCACTAAATCTGCTCATATCTACTAAATCTGGGAAATTAGTTGACATATTCAACAATCTCCACCTTGACAACAATTAACCTGATACCTTGCTCCTTCTTTTGTTCATCACCTTTTCTGCAAGCCAAGAGAAACCAAGCACCATCGTAGCTTCTCTAACAGTACTGGTTTTGTGAACATGTCTGCACAGTTCTCTTTTGTATGCACTTTCTCAAGAGAGACTCCACCTTCATCGATGACCTATTTTACAAAATGGTACTTGATAGGTATATGTTTTGTTTTACTGTGATAGGATAGATTCTTAGCCAAGTGAATAGCACCCTGACTGTCACAAAGTAACTTTACTTGTCCTGCATCCTTCCAAACTCACTAAACAAATCTTTCAACCAAACTGCCTCTTTGCAAGCTTGTGAAGCAGCTACATATTCTACTTCTGTAGTGGATAAAGAAAGAATGTTCTGTAGATTTGACATCCAACTAATAGTTCCAGCTGCAAGAGTAAAGACATACCCTGAAGTCGACCTTCTCTTGTTCAGATCACCTGCAAAATCAGAATCAACATATCCACAGACTAACTCACGACTACTGTTATAGGTGATAGACTAATCACTTGTGCCCCTCAGATACCAAAGCACCCATTTCACTGCTGCCCAATGCTCTTTACCTGGATTTTCCATAAACCTGTTGACAACCCCAATTGCATGTGAAATATCTAGCCTTGTACTCACCATCCCATACATTAGACTTCCTATTACATTAACATATGGTATTTAAGACATATATTCCTTTTCTTCTTTTGTACTAGGACATAAACTTGAATAAAGCTTAAAATGGGAAGCCAAAGGGACTGAAACTGGTTTCACATCGTTCATACCAAACCTCCAAAGTATCTTCTCAACATACTTCTGTTGTGACAACTAAAGCTTACTATTCCTCCTGTCTCTGAATATCTCCATGCCCAAAATCTGCCTTGCTGCTCCTAGATCTTTCATATCAAACGTTCTAGCCATCTGAGGCTTTAACTTGTTGATCT
The DNA here is from genome assembly GCA_000966675.3 of Picea glauca. Taxonomy (NCBI): domain Eukaryota; kingdom Viridiplantae; phylum Streptophyta; class Pinopsida; order Pinales; family Pinaceae; genus Picea; species Picea glauca. Next base: position 105,736 of record JZKD02S0004568.1, read on the forward strand.
CAGTTATGCTTTTTCTTTCTAAAAGGATATCATCAACATACAATACTAAGATAATGAATATGTCATTATTCAATTTCTTAAAGTAGACACAATGATCATACTCACTCCTTGTATAATTCTGGCTCACCAGGAAAGAGTCAAATTTCTTGTACCATTGTCTGGGCGACTGCCTCAGACCATACAATGATTTATTGAGCCTGCAAACAAATTTCTTGCAGCGATTTTGAACGAACCCTTATGGTTGTTCCATGTAAATTTCCTCATCCAAATCTCCATGTAAGAAAACAATTTTAACATCTAGTTGCTCCAACTCCAATCAAGCATCGCAACTAATGCTAACAAAATTCAAATTGAAATAGTCTTTACAATTGGTGAAAAAATCTCACAAAAGTCAATACCTTCTTTCTAAGAATACCCTTTCGCAACCAGCCTTGCTTTGTACCTTTCCATCTTATCATCAACACCTTTCTTCAGCTTGTAGACCTAGTTGCAACCTATAATTTTCCTGTCTCTTGGAATCTCTACCATGTCCCATGTAGCATTCCTTTCTAATGCTTTCATTTCCTTCTTCATCGCTTCTTTCCATTTATCACTGTTTGAACTCTTCACATCTTCCTAGTAGCACGAAGGTTCATCATCATTAATACTTAAATAAACTGATGAAACGAAATCATCATACCTTCTTGGATGAACTCTGACCCGTGTAGACGTCCTTAGGGAAGTTTGTGGTTCATCCACAATCTGTTGAATGTCATCATCATCCATGTTTTCTTCTACAGGAACTTCTTCACGAACATCTTCAGAAACTTATTCATGTTCACTTTCATCTGTGTTTGAACTGGTTTCAAACTGAATCTGTTGATACTCAGGTACTTCTTGTTGTTTCATTTGAACATCTACATTTGATTTGATGAGAGATGATTCATCAAATATTACATCTATGTTATTGGTGATCTTGTGGGCAGTAGGATCCCACAACGTGTACCCCTTAATACCATCACCATATCCAACAAAGATAAGCCTTTTTGATTTTGGATCTAATTTAGAACGTCGATGTTTCGAAATTTGAGCATAGGCATCACAACCAAAAGATTTAAGATTATAATAATTACAAGGGTGACCTGTCCATACCTCCTCAGGAATTTTGCATTCTATTATTGTTAATGGTGATCGATTCACCAGATAACAAGCTGTAGTTACTGTTTCTGCCCATAGTTCCTACTGCAAATTGGCGTTACTAAGCATACTCCTTGCTCTATCTAGAAGAGTCATGTTCATGCGTTCAACAACTCCATTATGCTGAGGAGTATAGGTAGTGGTTTTATGCCCATCAATCCCAAATTCCTTGCAATAATTCTCAAACTCCATTGACGTAAATTCACCACCATTATCTGTTCTTAAACATTTAATGGATCTACGAGTGCTCTTTTCCACTAAAGCTCTAAACTGTTTGAAAACTGTAAATACATCAGCCTTTCTCTTTAACATATAGATCCACATCTTCCTAGAGAAATCATCTATAAAAGTTACAAAATATGATGATCCTCCATATGAAGTAGTAGGGGATGGTCCCCAAACATCAGAATGGATATAGTCTAGGATTCCTTCACTAGTGTGTCTTCTGGTTTTAAATCTCTGCCTATTTTGTTTTCCATAAACACAGTGATTGCAGAAATCTAACTTTAAAGACTTTAGGCTAGGAAGTAACTTGTGATCAATTAATACCTTTAATCCTTGTTCACTCATATGACCCAACCGTTGATGACATAGTCGAACAAAATCACTGTCGTTCTCAGATATCGATGTCGTATGATCTGATTCAGTCCTCCCTTCTAACAGAAACAAGTTACCAACGTTCTTTGTTTTCATAACCAGTAGAATTCCTTTGTTGACCTTCATAACTCCACCTTGAACAATAGTCTTATAACCTCCTCTGTCTAAGACTCCCAAAGAGATTAGGTTCTTCCTAAGATCAAGTACATGTTTTACATCAGTTAGTATTTTAACAGTTCCATCAAACATTTTAATTCGGATGCTACCAATTCCCACAACTTTAGATAAAATATCATTACCCATCTAAACTACTCCATCATCTATAGACTGGTAAGTAATAAACCAGTGTCTATGAAGACACATGTGGTTTGAAGCACTAGAATCTAATAGTCATTGTTGATCATGCCATGAACCAGTACTAATTGATAAAACTTCATCAACCATACCTGACCCTGTTGACGAACCTATTTCAGTTGCGTTTGTTTCCTTCGTCTTTTTTGAAGGGTCTTCTTTGGAGGCTTGTTGTCGCTTCCAACAATCCTTCTTCAGGTGTCCAGATTTTCCACAAAACTAGCACTTGAGCTTTTTTTTTCTGCCCTTCGACTTTGAGCGAGAGAAATCCCTTTGACCCTGTCCTCTTTCTTTGGTCTGCCTCTGATCACCAATGCCTCAGATGTAGAGGTTTCTAGATTGGATTTCTTCCTTCTTTCCTCAGACAGTAAAGCTCCAACAGTATCATCAAACTCAATAGTTTCTGTTGAACTGAGACTAATAGAGGTAACGAAAGGATCCCATGACGCGGGCAAAGAACAAAATAATGTAATTGCCTTATCTTCGGATTCAAATTTCACTCCCATGTTATCCAACTGGACTAGAAGAGTATTGAAAGTATTTAGATGATCAACAATTTTCGTACCTTCCTTCATGCACAAACTATACAATTTTCTTTTTAGGAAGATCCTGTTTGTCAATGATTTCGTCATGTACAGGCTTTCCATCTTTGACCACAAACCGATTGTTGTCTTCTCTATAACAATGTTGAACAACACATCGTCAACCAAACATAGGCATATGGCACTCAGTGCTCTCGCATCCATCTCATCCCAGTCTTCGTCTGTTATGGATGTGGGTTTCTTTGTTTTTCCCAAAAGCGCCTTCACCACACCTTGTTGCACGAGTAGATCGTGCATCGTAATCTTCACGATCTCAAAATTGTTCTTGCCATTCAACTTTTCAATTTCGAATTTAACACTCTACATCTTTTTCATTAGAGAAAACATACAAAACAAACACCACTGCTTGTAATGGCCAAGGCCCTTTCAAAAAGTATGTGAATAAATAATCTTATATAGTTTTTAAAAAATACATACATCCACCTTTTTTTTTTTTATTAAAAGAAATTAAAAAATTCACCTTAAATTTTTTTATTTTAATAAAATTCACCACATCTTATTCCTACACCCTTTAACATCCTCCATCCTCCACCTTTACATATTATATTTTAATTCTAAAATATAATAAAGAACTTTTCCATTTCATATAAAAGTATACCTTAAATTTTGAAAAACAAAAATTCCATAAGGATCTTTTGAATCAACGCTTATAAAGGTATGCTTTCAAACAAAAAAAAATTTCATACCAACGCTTATAAAGGAGTTCAGCGGTCCTTTTAGTTGTACCAGTCAGCGCTAAAAGGAATCTGCATATGCAGTAGAAGGTAAGTACTAAAGACAACACTCCCCTTCACCAGAGCTGTTTGCGCTGAGCGATAAACAACGCTCCCCTTCGAGTCTGCTCTTTTCCAGTTTGCTCTTGAGCGTGCGGCTCTTGTAGCGAACAAAACAACCTCAAATTTCCATTTCAGTCTGCAGCCTTCTCATCAAATTTGATTGGTGCATGGCCTCCTTACTGAATTTGAATGATGCGTGGCCTCCTTATATTTCTGATACCATTTGTTTAATTTGTTAATGCGGAAACATAAATTAACATAAGACAATCAATGGAAATAAAGACAAGAAACACATAATTTACGTGGTTCACTCAAATGTTGGGCTACGTCCACTAAGCATAGGTATCGGTTGTCTTATTATTCAGATCAAAAAGATTACAAGAGGCTCACACTCATCTCACACACCCCATTACACCATTTCTCCAATTCCCCTTTCATACCTCTACGGGCTTACATCAATAATGAACAAATTTAGATTAGTTACAAAACTAATTCTAAACTTGTGCGTTCATACTAAATTGACAGATTTAATTGAACAAACTACTCCACTAAATCTACTCATATCTACTAAATCTGAGAAATTCTTTGAAATATTAACCAATTACTGTTAAAAAAAGGCATAGTGAATGAATATAACAAGTGGATACCTGAAGAAGCATGATGAGTTTAGTGTCTCTATATGGCACATGTGAATCCCATTTTCTATGCATTCCACAACCCTTTTCAACGCCATGTTTCCCTCGTTAATTTTGCCAGTCCCGAAAATTTGGATAAGATAGTCCATAACGCCATGGTAATTTTTATGGTGGAAAAGATAGTCCACACATGTCAATATCATGCTGGATAAGAAAGTCCACGCATGTCCATTTTTTCTAAACGTAGACAATACACGTTGAATATATAAAATAACATAAAATATAAAATCCAAATTCTTTACACAAGTATAATCCACACATGTCAATATCACGGTGGATAAGATAATCAACACATGTCATTTGTACACAATACACGTTGAATATATAAAATGACATAAAATATAAAATCCTAGTTCAAAGTAACGTTCTTGCAACAAAATGAATCCAATGGGTTCCTAACTTCTCGCTAGTGTTTGAATTATTTGTTATGGGATAACCTTCAAATCTCAATCATATGACTATAGTGGTACAATCATATGATTATAGTGGTAAGAGAGTCCATACAGTTTATGATCTCAACACCATCTCTTGGATTGGGTTAGACGAATATTTGTTGTTTAATATTTTCATTTTTGTGTTTGGAGTTGAATTATATTTTTCAATATTTTTTTTTTATAGTTTTGTGTGTTTTTTTATAGTTTTGTTGGATTGGGTTAAACAAGCATTTGTTGTTTAATATTTTTATTTTTGTTTTTGGAGTTGAATTATATATATAGAGAGAGAGAGAGAGAGTGTTTTGTGTGCTTTTTATAGTTTTGTTTGATTTTAAATTTTTTTTTCATCAAATAATAGTATTATTAATTTTTTTATAAATTTTAAAATTGTTCATGAATTTAATTTATTTGATGGTATGTAAGTTTAAGTGTTGAAATTAATTTATTTGGTGGCATGTAAGTGTGGGTGTTGAAATCAATTTATTTGATGACATGTAAGTGGGTGTTGAAACTAAATTTGAGAAACTTGAAGCTATGTTCTATATTTTTTTTAGGATAAATTTCAAGTTATATAGGAAATTAGAGAGCAAGGATATAACTAATTAATTCACTAATACCACCTTCCACAAATTTTTATATTAATTATATTTTTTATTTTTAAATAATAATTTTTTTTTTCATTAATTAATATATACTTTTAATTATTAAATTCATTTAAATTATTAAACAAAATTTAAAAATGAATATCATTCTTTTAAAATAATCATCAACCATTCATCTTAAAATTTATATCCCTCTTCCATTCCCAACCATCAATCAATATCAATGCCCTCATCTTAATTATCACTCTTATTAAAAAACCAACCAAGTTTTGAGAGTACTCAAGACATAATTTAAGAACTACAAATATAGTTGAGAAAAGGAATGCAGATATAATAAATAATTTTTAAACTATACAAAGGCACATTCTAAGAACTATAAATATAGTTTTGAAAATGAATACAAATATTTTAAATAATATAATCACATGAAACAAATTATATTTCTATTTAAAATTATAAATAACTAATTATAATAATGAAAAATTAAAATTTATATGAGGAAATCTAAAATGTAAAATATATTAAATATATAATATAATTATATGAAATAAATTATATTTCTATTTAAAATTGTAAATAGCTAACTATAATAATTACAGTTTATAAGAGAAATCTAAAATGTCAAATATATTAAATATATAATATAATTATAAGGATCAAATCATATTTTTATTTAAAATTATAAATGATTAATTATAATACTATTTAAAAATATAAATGATTAACTATATTAATCATTTTTATTTAAGATCATAAATAATTAATTATATTGATAAAAAATTATAATCTAAATCAAAATATAAT
>JZKD02S0004568.1:152811-174284 GCA_000966675.3 Picea glauca
CCTCATCATCAAAGTCCACTTTTACAGAACTTAGTTGATTAGTAACCCTATTAAATTCATTTAAATGATCTGCAACAGACCCACCTTCTGACATCTTCATATTAAATAATCTCTTGATTAGAAATACCTTATTCGACGTCGATTGTTTTTCATACAATTTGGCCAACGCATCCATCAAACCCTTCGTTGTCTTTTCTTTCGAAATATTGAAATCCATCGACGCTGCCAGGCTCAGCCGTATCGTTCCTAGAGCCTTTCTATCAAGAATCTCCCATTCTTCATCCTTCATGGCCGTCGAATTCTTTGCTACTCCACTCAATGGTAGGAATAGATCCTTCTGATATAAATAGTCTTCCATCTACATCTTCCATAACTGGTAGTTTTGGCTATTAAATTTCTCGACCCTAAACTTTCCATCTTCCGACATTACTCCCACTCGAACCAGGAACCCTCTTTTTGTGAGAGTCACCTTACGTTCTGATACCAGTTGTTAGAAAAACAGGACCGCGGAGAAATAAAATAAAACAAATGCAGAAACAAAACACAGAAGACACACAATACAAGAGAGACACAGATTTACGTGGTTCACCCAGTGTGGTCTACGTCCACCAAAGAAATTTCCAGGTCCTTCCTTTATTATTATCCAACAAATAAAGGGATACAACCTACAGCAAAACCCACTGTAACTTCCTCTTATTTCTCTCAGAGTCTCCTCTCTCAGAATACAATATTCACCATCATCAATAGCCGCAATACATTTCCCTCATAAAAGAGGGTTGCCTATGAGGGAAAAAAAAACCCTAACATAATCTCTATCATTAGATCTGCGACCTTATAATGAACGGTCCATATTTATAATTAAATTACAATATACTTTTACAAGGCAATTTTTGCTTCGGGGGCTTCGCCCCCAAACCCCCATCAGGGGACGCTACCCCCGAACCCCCGTTGGGGGCCCGCTTGCCCCCAGACCGCCCAGCCGGGGGGATGGACCCCCCAGACCCCGCAGAGAGGGTACCCCCCCTCTGCACTCCCCTGCATGGAAGAGTGTACATACTTCTAGGGTGTAAATACTTCATGGGGTATAAACACAGCTGAAAGCAAGGACCTCTGAATCAGGAAGATAATCAGGCTCCACAACCAACAATTACAACATTTGTTGTGTTTGTCTCTTGCTCGTCGGGAAGGTTTGGGATTGAGGTTGTCTTTAACTTAGTAGGCGTGATATTTCATGTGACGGGTGGGGGGTATTTTTATTTATTCGTCTGATTGATTGTAGTATGTGTATCCAATTTCTTGATGTGCTAGTATGCTAGGTTGTGATGTTGTTTGTTGCTTGAATTGCATGTGTTTTGTTCGTCGTCAAGTTTCATTGATTGACTGTTTGTAGATGTTACTTCCATGTGAGAAAAAAATAAAAATATTATGCACTTATTATGCGTCGCATGTTGTCGTAACGATGGGGAAGTTACATATGGTATCAGAGTTAGTTTGACCTGGGACTTGGGATCACTGCGACTTCCATTGATTGGATACTTGATTATAAATGTCACTAATTAAAATTGATTTGTATTAGTTCAAGTAATCATGGTTAGAGGACGTTGTGGAGGCAAATGACGAGGTACTAGGGGAGGATGCGTGACGCCCCTAGTAGCATCCATGCCTGAGGGGTCAAACCCCCAAGGAGATGAATAAGTTGTCGGGTAGGAACCGATAATTGTGTGTGATGTGGTTGGGTTGATGGGGTCCTTTCAGAGCATGTTTGAGGCATTGATCAATCATTTTAATAGATATGAGGCCAGGGCATTGACACCTCCTGAGGGTCCACCACATGCTTCGGTCGATACTAGTATCATTAACCAAGAAATTGAAAAGGTCAATTTTCCCCAGTTCTTTGGTGCCCCGGACGACGCAGCTGCCGAGGCATGGTTGGAGAGTATGGTGATGTGCCTTTCACTTCATGAATATACCTCCAACATGAAGGTTTGCATGACAGTCTTTCAACTGAAGGGGAACGCTCTTCTATAGTGGAAGACGCTCCAACCACATTTGCATGTGGGAGTCGAAGACGTCTCATGGGAACTATTCGAGGAACGATTCTGGGAGAGGTATCTATCTGATGAATTTTTTAGGGTCATCTGAACGAGATCAATGCCTTGCGACAGGGAAACCGTATGGTGCCCGAGTACGAGGCCCATTTTATGGAGCTTCTTCGATATGCTCCACACCTGAATACTGAGAAACTTAAGGTCAACAGGTTTTTGTTTGGACTTAATGTCAACATTCGTGCAAGGGTTAGTATTCTGATGCCTAAAACCTTGCATGATGTTGTCCAAAAGGCCCTCATAGCAGAGGAGGATTTTATCAGCAGGGATCAGAGCAGGACTCCAACGAGACTAGCAGGGCAGGTGTCATCTGGTGTGCAGCAACATCAGACACCAGCTAGACATTCACCAAGATATCATTGCTTTCAAAGAGGATCCACTTTCACTACACCTCGGCAACCAACGCCTCAGTAGTGAACTCCTTACTGAGGACCATAGCACCAGCAGTAGCATCGACCATAGTAACAACAGTTTAGGCCTGTTCAGCAGAACAAACCAGGGTTTCACGTCGGCGGGCCGTCAGCTTCTACTTCGGGTACCAGAAGTACTAGACCGAAGAAAGAGTGTTGGACATGTGGGGAACCACATTACTAGCACAACTACCTACTGGATAGGACCAGAGCATATGGATCATCTGGACCCACTACCATGGGAGAATTGAGCAAGGCGCATCGGATTCATGTAGCGGTAAATAACTGCCAGCTAGAGCACTAGTCGACTGTGCTCGAGATGTCAGGTACCATCACTGACCAGACCCTTAGTATTTTGATAGATCCAGGTGTTACCGAGAGTTTTGTTTCTGGTGCAGTGCTAAAAAGAATTAAGGTAAAGGAAATCGAATAGGATGAGTTTATCTTTGTAGAAAGGGCTTCAGGAGCCAAACAACAAGTTGGTGGGAAGGTTACAGGTTGCAGCCTTAACTCGAGAGAGTTGTCACTAGGTCCAACATGTACGTCACAACCTTAGGGTCTTATGATGTCGTGATCGGTATGGACTGGTTGGAATCCCATGATGCGATACTTGACTGTAAGACAAAACAATTGAGCTTGGTCGATGACGAGGGAAGGAGACATGTGATTGTAGGTCAGACCCAGGGAGTCTCCCTGAGGTTCATATATTCCTTGCAGCTATGAAAGAGAATGAGTAAGGGATGTAAGCTTTAGGCAATCCTTGCGTTATATGAGAGGGGAGTAGCAGAAGGTCTATAACACCTTCTGGTGGTGAGAGTGTTTGTGGACGTCTTCCCTAAGGAGTTACTAGGGATGTCGCCTAAGAGGGAGTTGGAATTTACAATCGACCTAAAACCAAGAACTGAACTGATAACAAGAACACCTTATCGGATGTCGGCCCCATAGTTACAGGAGTTGAAAATGAAACTGAAGGAGTTGCTTGACCTAGGACTTATACATCCAAGTCTGCCACCGTGGGGTGCGCCTATTACCTTCATGCGGAACAGGGATGGGACATGGAGACTCTACATTGACTATCATCAATTTAACAAGGAAACGATCAAGAATCAATATATGTTGCCAAGGATTGATGATTTGTTTGATCAGCTGCAGGGTGCGACGTTGTTTTCAAAGATCGACTTGAGATCAGGGTATCACCAGTTACGGGTCAAGGAGGATGACATCCCTAAGACCTCCTTTAAGAAGAGGTTTGGACATTATGATTTTACTGTTTTAACATTTATACTAACGAATGTCCCTGGGGAATTTATGAGTTTGATGAATGGGGTGTTCTGCGAATACTTGGACAGGTTCGTCCAAGTATTCATTGACTGATGGCAAGGAGACACGACTCGATTTTTGTGGTAATCAACACTCTAACAAACAGTGCTTGTTTTATTTTGTTGTGTACGACGTATCAGGCACCTGACATAGCTAGAGTTTTCTTCAGTGAGATTGTGAGGCTACATGGCGTGCCTAAGAGGATTATATCCGATAGAGGATCGATGTTTACAGGACGATTTTGGACTAGTTTCCAAGAGGCCTTGAGAACCCAACTTAACTTTAGTACCGCATATCGCCCAAAAACAGACGGGCAGACTGAGTGAACAAACCAAATCTTGGAAGATATGTTACGTATGTACGTGATGGACCAACAAAAACGTTGGGAATAATTTTTTCCACTGGTAGAATTCAAATATAACAACAGTTATCAAAGCACCATTAAGATGGCACCTTTCGAGTTTCTTTACGGGTGACCATGTCAGACTCCTTTGAGTTGGGAACGACTTTAGGATAGGGTCCTAGTGGGACCAGAAGTGATCCAAGAAATGGAAGATCAAACGCAAACAATAAGACAAAGGATCAAGGAAGCACAAGATTGACATAAGAGTTATGTCAATGCGCGTCGTGTGGATCGTGGTTATGAAGTTGGTGATCGATTATTCTTGTGGGTGAATCGACATAACAGTTTGATCAAGTTTGGAAAGGGTACTAAACCCTCTCCTAGGTTTTTGGGAAGTGGCCTACATCTTATCGACTAGCCTTCCCTGATTCTTGAGGCATATGTACGATGCTTTTCACGTATTTGTTTGAGACATTATGTTAGTGATCCTACACATGTTATTGACATGAGCTACTTGCAAGGATCGGATGGGGGTACTCTTACGATGGAGCCAATCCATATCATGGACCATCACATTCAAAAACTATGTCATCGAACAGTAGGTCAGGTCAACGTCTAGTGGAACAACTATAGTACACACTCGATGACCTGGGAGGATGCATATGATATGCGTCAACAGTTCCCATTTTTGTTTGATAGATAGAAATATGATATTGTTATACACTTTATTTCGGCGCATACATACTATAAAACTTCAGGACGAAGTTTAAAACAAGAGGGGGTGTATGTAACATCCCGATCTTGCACGCACTGAGCGAACTTATTCTTTGAGGACACTTGTGTGCATGTGATCCCGGTATTTATACTATTGGTTGTTTTAATTATGATTATGACATATGGTGGATTTGATGATATGTTATTTTCTTGTATTTACATCAACTGGTGCTATTGACTGGGTTCTCCTGAGTTGTGCAGGACTCTAGATGTTGAGGATGTCGAGGCATCGATGAAACCCCTTAGACTCTAGATCGAGTCAGGGAGTGGACTGTTAGGGTTTAATTGTTGTTGATGTGACATATGTACATATGATTAGATATTATGATGTTGATTGTTTTTTTTGACATGATTCGTTGATGGATATAGGCTGACGATAGCGTGTTGACCAAACTCACATTTGGAGTAAAGGGGTCAGGAACGAGAACCAGGGACATTAAGGGAGAGGTGTGGCAGTAGCCCTGCCACAACCTACAAGAACTCCTATCATGGCTCAAACTATAGGTTAATGATTATCTAGTTCTACAGACCCACGATGATGTGAGGGCAGACTGTGACAATCACTCACGATGATTCGAAGGGGTGTGCAATAATTCCTTAGAGGCCCTTAGTTTGCCACAAGATCACCTGATGGAGTATTGACTCCAGGGGTTTGACATCTAGGAAATTCAGTCAAGAGGCGAGTGGCACCGTTGGAGCACGTAGTGAGTCTTAAAGGGCACGTCGCGCGAAGAAAACGAAAAGAGGCGAGTGGCACCCTTGGAGCATTGGTGCATCCTGAAGGGCACGTCGCGATCTTAACTATGGTAAGTTATTAAAACTAATGCCTAGAAAACTATGCCTCCTTAGGACTTGGTCGACCTTAAAATGAATGGTTTGATAAGTAAAGTTTAATAACAATTGTTCCCTTACAAAACTGTCGCCAAGCCTAGTGAATTGAAAACCTAGTTCTAAGTAGAACCTTTGAACAAAAAAAAAACTAATTAGACATGTAAAAAGAAGGGGGTAAATAAAATTCAAACATTAATAATTAAAGTGGAAATTTTAATAAAGGTTTAATTAATAAAAGGGGTAATTGGTTGTTTTGTCTAAACCTGCTAATTCTGAACTTAGTTATAAAAAGGGGAAACTTTAAGAAAAAGGGGAACTTAACGAAAACGAAGGAACGAAAAAGGGAAATCTTAAAGAAAAGGGGAAACTTAAAAGAAAAAGGGGAATGTCTAACTTAGTAAGGAATCTAGCCTTCGGAACTTTCTATTTATGAACTCAACTAGGAATTAAGTAAGGCATAAATCATTTAAGAATTGTAAGGAAATATTGGGACACTCAGGAGAATTTTTAGGAATTATTTTAGGTGGGTGAGGGAAATAGGAATATTTAATTAATTAATAAAATTGATTTTTTGGTGCAACTAGGGGATCGAACGACATGTGTACGGGGGAGGTTTTTACTGATTAAATTAATGAAAAAAGAATATAATGATAATTTTGGGAAACTAATTACTTGAAAACTCTATTAAAAGGATGGAGGAGGAGGATTATGGATCACATATGGCTTATGTAACGTTACGCTGCTGAAATTTCATCTTGACTGAACTTTCTCTTGTGGGAGTTGGGATACCCAGCTCGCGTAATGAGTGGTAGCTCATCCTTGTGAGGTGAGTTGGGTGCTAGCATTATCTGGTATTATGTGTGTGGCCCCTTTGCGGCTCGGGGGGCTAAGAGAAAAGAAGACTTTCCCTAGCATTGGCTGGGAGGTACCGGTGAGGTCACATTCGTTGTCAAGCGAGAGTTGAGCAGAGCGCGTGGGGGACAACGACTTTGGAGCATTCACATTTGGCTACGGTACGCATGTGTATATTTGGTTGAAGGGTAGTTAAATTATGTTCCTTCACATCCTGTTAAGGTACTTCTATTGTGTTAAAGTTTATTTTTTTTTTAGCGTAATACTATCTAGAGATTTCATTTTTCTTTCAACGAATCTGTCTTGAAGAGCCCAACATTTTTTATTAGAGAATTCAAGGTTATCCCAGCCTTATGCTTACTGTACTTTTGATTGATTTCCAATGGTGAACCCAAAATCTAAATGTAAATGACTTCTTTGTGTTTCTTTTTTTTTATTGTTTTAATACAAAGAAAAATTGTGTTTTTATCTTTTGTTCCTTTATTCCCAAAGTTATTAGTCCGTGCCTGAGCATTCAGACAGGAGCCGAATCGACTGTCTTTCACTCTAATGTTAAAGATTTAGAATCAAATTCCTTTCTTTCCTGTGCATGGATAATAAGTGTAGGATTATTTCTTTGCAATTATTGTAATTTATTCACTGCAAACTCGTGCCCCCACACAGTGATTTGGGATGTCTCTCTAGTTCACCATACGTTTTATTTCTCTACGATTAATGTTGGTTTTTTTCTTCTGCAATTTTTGTTTCTTTCCTCTTCGTTTGCGATGAGTTATGAGAATGATGCTCGTAATCCCTTCCCCAGTTGTTTTGTATTCATTCCTTCATTACCCTCAATGAGCGCTGGGATTTAATATTGCATTCTGCTCATTCCACACTGCAAAATTCGTGTTGTTTTCTCCCATAATTTATTAATCCCACAATTTGTCTATTCTTAATCCCATGGTCAAAGGCATGCTAATATGTCCATTCTGAATCACACACTTTGGAGAAAGCAGAATCCATTATCCTAGACAGTACTAAACGACGAAGTGAATTATTAATAGTGGATAACTCTATCTAATCTCGTTTCATTTTCATTTTTTTAATGGGTAAGATAATGATCTATTGATTTGTTGATTTATTTTTACATTTAGGTTTAAAATTAAACTGATTTGGATATGGAAAAGTTTCATATCAATTTTTCATGAACCAAGCAGAATTAGAATTCTGCACAAAATTTATATTAATTTTATTTGTCTTTAACTATGTTATTTCTCGTTTTCTTGCCCCTTTTTACTCGTGGACTTCTGATTTTCTGGACCATTTTTATTTTCGAAGTAGCGATTTCAAATTTATATTATTCTTCGTTTTGGTGAGTCTTCGTTTCAGATAGATGGTAAGTAAACGGTTCTTTCCGAGACCCGGGGTCAAGTGCACCCAACATTTAATACCCTTGAATAAACACAGAACAAAATTTAAAAGAAAATCACGTTGATAACGGATGCATCAATTTCATGGTCTATCTATGCTCGGATCGTACCCGTTCCTTAATAACCACCCTGCGATTTGATGTAGTTACACAGAGTTTTTATTATAATTTACAGAGTTCTATAAACGCCCAGAAGATTTACCTAAGGAGTGGTTACGATCTGGCTGCATTATGTAATTGGAAATGTGTGTTTTGTTTAATTATTGAATGGTTAAGAGCTGGCAGTATTCTTTTTGCAATTTAGAATGATTGTTTTAGCAGCGATTAGCATCGAAAAATTATTGCTATTTGAATTGCAGTTTATACTACACAGATATGTTTATGGCCATTGAACTCCAATCATTACTACACAACAATTTTATTTTCTATCTAAATTATTAAACTAAAACTACACAGAAAATTATTTAATGTCCGTGACTGTAGTGCGACATCAACACAACAAAATTCTTTCTCTCACATAGATAATTGTTACTTCAATAATTTCAGACTATTTGGATTGGTATTTGGATGGTGTCCGAAGGTCTATTAAGGAGGTTAAACATAACAAATTATTCATCACAAAATTATAGCATCAACAACTTATTAATAATCTTCGAGGTCAATTTTTATGATTATGAAAAAAAATCAAACTTTTATGAGTTATTATTGGTTTTATTGCCTACCAATCGTTTCTAAGAAAAACCGTTTTTATAAAATCCCTTCAAGAAATTTAGATATTTTTATATGTGATACAATGGGAGCAACTAACCAAAAACTATGTGATTGACAAAAGTGACTCACCTTGCCATGTGTTGATACTATGGGTGGGAATAGATTTACAAGTAGAGAACCGTAACATAAATAGTTGTTTCATCAAGACATGCACCTTGTTATGTTAGGTACTAGGGATGTAATTGGATCTTCAAGTAGTGATTCATTAAAGTGATGATTCCATGAATAGCTCTTGGAGTGGTTCCAAGAATTTATAAGATGTTTTAAATGAAACAACATTATTTAGAAGTTATTCAATTCCATATTTTGTTGCTTTCAATGAACACGTTATTTGGTATATTAGGACCTTTGACAGTAGAATACGGTATGTAATATCCCCAAAAATAAATTATTATTAAGTCTAAAAATACTTTGGAATTTATTTCCGTTTTTGGTAAATTCAAAATTGAAAAATTATTGCCATTTATGGCAATTCCAAATTTCGAATTTAGTTAATTGTAATTTATTATTATGACTATTTGGAAAATATTTTATTTTCCTCAACCAAATCTTTGACTTAGACACCTGTAAGAAACAAATATTTTTATATTTATTGCTGAGAGACAAATGGAACAACCAGGTTGAAATCAACTGACCATGACTCCATGAGTGGGGAATATGCTAGAACTACCTCAGGGTTGAATGTTACAAGTGGAAAATCAGGAATTTGGTCATTGACAGCCCCTGAAAATCAGGGATTTGTAAAGATGAAAAAATTCCCAAGAGGGAAAAGACCTAGGCACAAGATGCTTTTGCATATATGGCATATGGGAGGAGGCAGGACATTGCCTAGTATGCTGGGGAAAATTAGTATCACTTGTTGTTATGAGCACTGTTTTCTGAGTGTGAGGCAAGGAGAATTTTTCTGTAACTAAAGAAGGATTATAACTAAGGAGGATTTCTAGAGTTCGCCCTCATCAGTTCATGGTCAGGCTAGGGGGTGAACAGAACAAATAGATTGGCTGCTCTGTTCTATGGTTGGGTGGAACTTGGTTGTTCCATTTATTGTTTCAGCGTTTGGTTTAGATATGTTCCTCTACTCTTCTCTGGTTGAATTTTTTGTTGATTAAATAGTTGGTAGTATACCTTTTCCTGGGTGGATGTCCTAGTGTTTTATGGCTGATAGAATTGGAAAGCCACTGTGTATGATAATTGTAGCAAGTACAGTTTGATTTTATTAATGCATAAAGTATTAAATCTATTGTGTGTTAGCTATTTAGATGAAAGGTGGCGGAATTACAATGGGTACAGTAAACAAGCAATGGTCCCCAGGTAGTGCGTTACAGAACGCCATAAACATATTTGGCAGGGTTCATTTAAACCATGACAGTCATATCTATGCCGACCTCGCATCAGACTTATGGAAATTGTAAGGACAATTAGTTTAGGATATAACTTAGCCTTTTCTTCCAGTTTAGATGGAGTTCTACTCTTACTGTCGGGTTTGTTAGCCCTTGTGCTAGGGTTAGTTTTAATGAGAGTGGTAAACAAACAGGAACGAGTAACATTTACCAGCCGTGTAGTTACAACTTTTATGAGTTTAAACACTTACACATACTGAATGTCGTGCTAGTAATAACTCATTCAATAAATACTTTTCACATACGAGCGAGGGATTTATCAATACATTCAGAATAGGGTCATTATATGCATTGATGTGTTTCCATAACATGCCTATATTTTGTGTATATATAAAAAAAATGATATAGTGTATATATATATATATATATATATATATATATATATATATATATATATATATATATATATATATATATATATATATATATATATATGTTGAAGTAATTAAGCTACATTCTACCTTCTCGAGAATAGGATTGAGATAGATTCTTTCAATTTACATTTGTTCAAGGAAATGGTAAGTGTAAATGGTGGAAAGTAAAAGAAGTAATAAAATCACCTTACAGTTATAGTTAAGAAATATTTGAGAGATATTGGAAGCATTTGAATAATTCTAATGACCCTAATTAAAATAAATAAATAAATAGGTAAATTTGGGGTACATTACATGGTACCTGGACGCGCTGGTTGTGTTTGTTAAAGGTTTAGGTTTGATTGTGTGTGGGATTCTTGTGCACTCGTCGCACCGTGGCGACATGATTCCTTGGGTTCGGATCACTGCACACGTTGATCGATAGCACACATGAAACCTGGCTTAGGATCTCGTGCCTCCCGATGTGGACGTTGTCGTAATTAGGGTTGTACTTGTAATTACAATGTTTATTGTGTTTGTCTCTTGCTTTTCAGGAAGGTTCTAGTTACTGGTCATCAAAGGTTATGGTTGGTTTATTGATGTTGTCGTTAGCTTAGTAGGCCTGATCTTGCATGTGATGGGCGGGCAATAGTTTTATTTCTTCGTCCGATTGATTGTAGTATGTGCATTTAGCTGCTTGATGTGCTAGTCTTCTAGGTCATGATGTTGTCTATTGTATGAATTGCATATGTTGTGTTCGTCGTCAAGTTGCGTTGATTAATTGTTTGTAGATGTTACTTCCTTGTAAAAAAATATGCACTTATTATGCGTCGTGTGTTGTCGTAACGATGGGGACATTACATCTTGGAAACAATCCCATTCACTAGTTTTCGGCTGAAAGAATATTTCGGCCGAAAGAAAGTTTTTTCGACCGAAATATGTAATTTTAACGAAATCTATAAAAAATAAACGGTTTCCTAGATTTTCGGTTGAACCAATTATTTTTCGGCCGAAAGGTGAGTGAGAGAATTCCGCCTGTCAAAAAAAATGAAGAGACACGTCATTTCGTTTCACTTGGTGACAAATATTATAAATACACTTTCGGTCAAACCAATTTAACACAATTCACTCGTTTGTTTCATGGTTTTGTAGAGCACCTAAACAAATTTTTGAATCATCTTTTTTCATTTTTTTGAACAATGTAGTTGATGTTTTGAATGCAAAAAAAAATTTATTTTTTTGAAGATCAAGTTTTTATTGGAATAACAATTTATATATTGAAGGCTAAATGTTTAACATTTTTTCAAGGGGAAGGCTTTGTTGAACATTTTTCAAAGTGAAGGCTTCGTTGAACATTTTTTCAAGGTGAAGGCTTTGTTGAACATTTTTTCAAGGTGAAACCTTTGTTGAACATTTTTTAAAAGTGAAGGCTTTGTTGAACATTTTTTCAAGGTGAAGCCTTTGTTGAAAATAAAATTATTGATATTATTTTTTAATAATTTTTTTGACAATGAAGTTTTTCTGAGACTATTCTAAAATGTTGATTTTTAATTTTTTTTTTACAAATAACTATACCCATGGGAAACAAAAGCTTTCACAAAAGAAAATTTGATCGCACTCGAGACGAAACTCACCATAACAAACAAAGGAAAGAGCATTATTGGAGAAATAAACGAGAACGTGCAAATATTAAAGAAAGAAACGACGATGATGTAAATAGATATTTTCAACAAGAAGAAGTCCAACCAGGTATGCGTGCACATATTGTCTATATTAAAAGTATATAATTAAAATTTAAATAATTGTTTAATATAATTGATTGTAATTTCGATTTGATGTTTTTCATAAAACATAAACAGATTTTTCTCATAACATCAATGAAGCCATTGAAACCAAAATTGAAGCAGAAGTTGAATAGGTATGTACATAAATTTAGATAATACAAGATGAACACTTGTGTATAGTTTTTTGAATTTATGTTCTAGTTTTGTTTTTTAATATAAACATTAAATTGAAATATGTAGGTGGATCTATCAACATTGATGATGAAATATTAGAAAATGTTGATACTGACAAATTTGGGAAGAAAGAATCTAAGCATTATATACGATATCGAACTAAGAATATGTATAATACTTTTTTCAAAGATGAATCAGTAACAATACAAGCTCAACTTTTACTCTGTCTAATAAGGTCAAGAAAGTTAAAAGAAGCTAAATCATTATTGGGTATTCAAAAGTCGAAAAAATATACAAAGGTGAAACAAAATGTCTTTGACAATATAACTAGTGTATTAAAATCTTTTGAAAAATATCGAAAAAAATATGTCAGTGTTGCACATAGAGTGATACAAACATCAGTTGTTTCATATAGCAATATAAAAGATCGTTTGACACAACACATGGAAAAAATGACGGGAACCTCAAGAAAAACATTGTACAAGCATAGAATTTTTTTATTGCAAATAGATGCAAATGATGAATTTGCTTGTTCGACAGTGATTTCTAGACAATCCTACAAAGATAGACTTGCAGAAAATGTTAAAGAATCACCCCATAATTGTTGGTTGACAGAATCTCGTGTTTCATCACATACACGGGATGTGTTGCGACGAAGAATAACATGAAACAAATATGAAGAACATCCAAAACATATATTTCCAATGGAACAAATAGAATTGTTCAATAAGTTCAAAGAAGAGCACAAAGAAGTTAAAATTTCCATCAATACATTTGTGCAACAAAAACCATGGTTTGTTAGACCCATCATTGTTCGTGACACTTGTTGTTGTCGTTATCATGTGGAATTTGAGTTATATTACGACACTTTTCTTGATTTTGGTAAAAATTTATGCCCAAGTTCACCTCCTCCTTCCACATTTCGTGCTTTTATATCTGAAATTCTATGTGAAACAGAAGGTGATGAATTATTTTACCAAAACAATTGTGTTGGTGGAAAGAAATTTTGTGGAAATCTAAGTCTTTTTCACTCAAAGTATCCTATTGATATGAATTATCAATCATTTTCTAATATAATAGTCAATTGGAAGAGATATGAATATATCAACAACACGACTCCACATTCTTCAAATGTTATTTCCAAAAGGATTGATTTGAAAGTAGATAAAATTTGTGTGATAGATTTTTTGAATAAGTTTGAGGAAGAAATTTATAAATACACCAAGCATTCACATAGATCTCAATGGAAAGAACTGCAATTGAAACAATCTCATGAAGTGTTTCCACCAGGGACAATTTTGTCTATAGTTGATTTTGTAGAGAATTACACATTTGCTGCACAAAAATAAATACAAAGTGAATATTATCGTTCTAATCAAGTCACTATATTTGTCCACGTTCTATATAAACATGCTCAAAGGAGTCTTGATAACATAGAAAGAATCAATGCCAATCGACATTTTATTAAAGAATATCACTTTTATATAAGTGATTATTGAGCACACGACACACATTATGTACAACATTGTTTTGATAAATTTTATGATTCATTGAAAGAACATGGGATCAGATTCGATCGACATTGGATAGGGTCAGATGGGTGTGCGGGTCGGTTAAAATTTTCACGTTCATTCTATTGGTTGTGTCGTCTTCATAAGAAATCAAACATTACACATTGTTGGAATTTTTTTGAGACTAATCATGGAAAAGGAGAGCACGACGGTGTAGGGGCACGTGTAAAACAAGCACTTAGAAGGTATCAGATGAACCCTCATGCTCATCGATTTGAATCCGCTGATCAAGTTGTTGAATGGTGCAAAATGGCGCTAATCCATGAAAATAATCCGTGAATGTATGTGCACAAGTGTTTCTATATATACATGTTACATATGTACACAAGATATTTTTATTCACGTTATCAAATTTATACGATCTTCAATCATTTTCTTGATAGATTTCAAGTTAACAAGTTCTTGTCTTGTGCAGGTCTTTTTGGTATGTTGGAATCCAAGATGTAAATAGATCAATCCCATATGAAGTTGGTACAATACATGGGACACAGAAAAATGCATTCAGTTAAAACAAAACGCTATCAAAATGTGTTTGCATTTGATAGAAGAAATGAGTCTTTTTTTTGTTCAGTTTGCATAGAGGACACATAATCCATAGAGATTTGCGAAAATGAAAATGTGGAACATGTTAAATCTTGGAGACATATCGAACTTAATATAAAAGGGAAAATACCACTTGCAAGCTCAGAGGAGATGGAATCAAATGAAACTATAGTGCCAGTTGTTGGTGATAAAGTTTCTGATCTTGTTAGAGAAGGTAATTATTATGTTACAATTGTTTGAAAAAATATTTGTTAAATATTTAAACAACTTGTAGATATACTTGTAAGTTGGATATATAAAATTATATATATATATATATATATATATATATAGTAGACGAGTTTAATGGCACATGCATGTGTGCTAATATAACAAAAACTACTTGTTGGAACATATCGAATTATTTGCAGGAGATGTATTTGTCGTGTTTGCACATGTAGACAACACTGAAAACGTGAAATATTATTCGATGTGATGCATAGAACAAAAGATGAGGTTATTAGAAGATTTTGATTATACCAGTTTTATATATGAAAGACGATCCATCGTATTGAAAGGCTATTTTTTTCAAGAAACCCATCAAACCGATAGTCATGTTCACTTTCAATACTATCAGTTAGGTGTCATAAGTTTTCAATATAGTCATTTGGTATGTGAAACATGCATAATGTTAATATAAGTTCAATCAAGAAAAAAAACAAAAGTTAGAAAATGAAAAATGTCCAAATCCAATCATGAACGAATAATTGAAGATGGCATACCATTACGATGAAAAACATCAGGACCATCAGGCTCACAGAGATGCATCTGAACTCATATTACCAACATTCATCATCGTGTCACATTATCAAAAATTGTTTGAATAAATTCTTTAAAAATCATTACAGAGTAGAACGAACCGTAAGGTCGTGGGTAGAGGAAGCTAGAATGTGATTAGATGATTCCAGATACCACAACCTAATTGCCCCTCCATACCACTGCCATTCCACCATTGAAATGGGAGTTCAACATACTCCATTCCTTAGTCAATTATAATTGTACGAAATTATTGTAAATTAGTTAAACGTGGCCATCAACTAACCAACACCGTAATTTTTTAATCATATTATGTAAATGTGAAAAAGTAAACACATAAATGCATGTCTTTAAAAAAGCGAGGAAGTTAATGGTTGAAATGACAAACCTTCATTTAGTGCGATGACCAAGAATATTCTATCCACATTTAATCATGTCCATAGAAAACTCATTAATAACTAAAAACTTATTAAATGTGCCCATTTCCAATAGGTGTACGCCTCTCAACATAATAAAGGAAACACTTTCAAACATGAAAGGCTTGAGAGACCTTTCATGAGCTTCCACCAACCCATGCCAACTTTAACTTTGAGTATAATTATTCATTTCACATTTTGTTTTGGAAGAAGATCAATTTAGCATTGAAGGAAACCAACCGTTTTTGCTTTCATTTATGTATTTAGTTATTTAGCTTATTTAATTATTTGCAGTCTTTATTTTCATCTATGAACCATGAGAAATCCTGAGATTGAGAAATGGACCTTGCTAAATCATGCACGAATGCTCTGTAAATAGACCAGGGCTTGTTGTCAATCTTGTAGTGGACGAAACCTAGTAGTAGCTTTGTTCCAAAATAATGCTTGGAAAGCTCGAGGGGAGAAATTTTGAAATTCAAAGTGGTGCAACAATTACCAGTTCTTCCTTTGATAATAACTTTACTACTGAGAGTAAGAAGCCAAGCTCGACAGGAGAAATTTTGAAATTCAAAGTGGTGCAACAACTGTTGATTCTTCTTGCTTTGATAATAGCTTTACGACGGACGGTAAGAACCCAAGATCGAGAGAGGAGAAAGTATCTTTTATCATAGCTTGTACGGTGTTTAAGATCGAATTCGAATTTTCCTATTAACTCGAGAATCAAATCGAATCAACCAACCTTCTAATTTTTTTTTTGCTCAATTTAACCTAATTTGATAACTATGATTAAGAGTGATCTAGGAAATTTGACAAAGATATGCTTTTCTTATTGGTGATTCAATTTGTTGGTTACCTAATTAAATCCAAAATTAGTTGGGCCACAACATTATCTGATCCCTATCTAGAAATGGAATTTGATCACCAAATTTCTAGTCACGAATTAATTTCTTCATCAAATATATTTAAAAAACTCTTCTAACCGTCGTCCTTCTAATGATCCTTCTTTATTAGAGTATTGAAATTCCAACCCTGCCGCCCACATATCTTAAGGAACATTTAAATTCCCGTATTACTCTAGTAGCTTAAGATGGCCTCGTCTTTATATGTCTGTGACTTTGAGGTTAA
Source organism: Picea glauca (assembly GCA_000966675.3). Classification (NCBI taxonomy): domain Eukaryota; kingdom Viridiplantae; phylum Streptophyta; class Pinopsida; order Pinales; family Pinaceae; genus Picea; species Picea glauca. The sequence continues at coordinate 169,787 of JZKD02S0004568.1, forward strand.
AGTACTATTTTGACTCAATATTAAGTTTATTTTATAATTTAATATTAAAATATTATAATTATTATATTTTATTCTAATATAATAAAATGAACTAATGATCAATGTGGTTTAAATCATTAAAAAATAAAGGAAAAGATTATATTGTAAATAAGGATGATATTAAAAATATTATTAGATTAAATTTTAAAAATAAGATGTGGGTGTCAATAAAAAAAATTATAGGAAAAAATAAAATTAAAGTACTATAAGGAGGTAATCAACTCTAATCTAAAAAATCAAAATTATATCTCTTTTTTGACAAGTGTAGAGATGAAAATAAACATTGTTAAAATAAAAACTAATTCTTATGAGTTCCAAGTAAAATTGGGGAAATCAAATTAGGATAAAGATTGAAAACACTTTATCTTAGAATGCCCAACATATACCCATAATAAATCTCAATTTCAAAAGATTTTTCAGACTACCAATCTCCATGACTTTTTAAATCAACAAAACTATAGTGAGGAATAAAATTATAAAGAATTTCAAGTAATTCCTTAGCTTCTTGAAATTTGATAAACCAATTCAGTTTCAGTGGATATTAATTATCATCATTTATCATTATTTTTGACCACTTATATAATATATTATATAAAACGAAACATATAATAATCATAATAAATTAAAGTGTGGTTAAATAATAATCATTCACAAATATTTCTCTATAAAAAAACTCTAATCTAACAATAAAATTATATCAATTACTAAAATATTCTGATCATAGAGAATTAATCACTCAAATTTAAAGATTCAACAATTTCTGATAATTTTTTTAGCAAAATTAAAAATATATATAAAAAAAAAACATAATAGTTAGAGTAGGCAAAAATAAATAAATTAAATATAATATATTTAATCTTATTCATAATTGTTTTTTAAAATTATAAATTTATCTTCACTTAAATTTATTATTTAAATATTGAAAAATTTACATTTTAAATTTAAAAAAAATAAAATATAAAAAAAACCCGCATAATTTTTAAAAAGTAAAATATAAGTAAGGAAAGCCATCATACTTCTCAAGTGTAGCAAAATTCTAATTTTTCAAAAACAGTGAAATACAATGGAAACCCCATACTTCTCAAGTGAAGCAAATATAAAAAAATGTAAAAAGAGACCTCAAACTTCAATTAAGAAAATCCATTTTAACACCAAATTTAAAAAGGATTTAAAAAGGAGGATGAAATTTCAATTTCATTTTACCATCCATCATTATCTACTATCCTATGGGCCACAATCCAATCAAGTTTCATACAGCAACCAAAGCAACTTTCATGGGATCTACGAATATCCTAGGCCTATGATAAATAAATATGTACTGTTTTTGTTTTTGTTAGGCCTATGATAAATAAATATGTATTGTTTTTGTTAACAGTAATGATTGTATGCTACTTTTAAAGTATTGTTTTTGTTAACAGTAATGATTATATGTTACTTTTAAATTAAGAAATATTGAGTTAGAAATCTAATGTATAAGGTGGTGTTAACTTTTTTAACAGTTTTGGTTAAAGATTTTTGTTTTTGGTTTTTTTTTTTTTTACAGAATCAAGCTATGTAAATTTGGACAAAATTGCTATTTCAGTTGTTTAAATTGTATTTTTGAATGTATAAATGAATCAACGTGATGAAATTTTTTGGGACACTTTGATTATACAAATTTAGTCACTCAAATCTACAAATCCAACCATTCATCATCAAATTTTCGACAAAATCAAAAGAAAAAAATTACCACCATGATGGCATCGGTGTGAAAGCTTGGTGCCATGCTTGACATGTAAACTAAAACTAGTTGCTATGTCTACAGGACCTGGAAACCGTGTGCATTTTCCCTCTTCCTCCGACTCTCAAGGTCTGAGTGATGTATTTTGACGAACAATTCTGCATGTGCTGACCGACGAGAGGGAGGTGCCGCCCAAGGAATTCATTTAAATGTGATCTCACCCTGAGTAATCAGATAAAAATGGCTCCCTCCCATCAAACTTTCTCTGAACTTCCGCAGATGGCGTCTAATGTTGGTGATTTTAGAGCCCATGCTCCCTCCCCATTTGCTGCTTGCAAGATCTTACGAAGAAGATGCAGAGAGAAATGCGTGCTTGCTCCCTACTTTCCATCAAACGATCTTCACAAATTTGGTACCGCACATAGAATATTTGGAGCAAGCAATATCATAAAATTACTTCAGGTATTTATACCCATTCAGTCAGCTTGAATTGAATTTCTTGCTAAGGCTAAATGTTCTTTCTCATTTCCTAATACCATCGAAGGTGGTTTTGTGGTAGCTTCACTATTGACTGCAAATTTACCTTCAATTTGAAGAAATATACATAGTACATTGTCCTATATCCTGCAAACTGGGTTTAATTGATAAGCTTTGATATGTGTGTGAACTATCAGGAACTGCCAGTTGAGGGGAGAGCAGATGCGGTAAGCAGCATGGTATATGAAGCAAACGCAAGACTTCGAGATCCTGTATATGGTTGTGCAGGAATAGTTTTCCAGATGCAGTCTCAACTCTGTCAATTGCAATCACAGTTAGCTGGCAGAGATTCTAACCATGGGCTTGCAACAAGCTAATCTTCTGGCACTCAGCACAGGGTCTGCAGACAGTGGAAAAACAACTCGACCAGTTTCCCCATCTAGTAGCGCAATTTCCCAAGAGAGCAATGACCAGCAAACAGATTTGATTTATTTTGAAGGAGAAGATCCACTGCAGCTGTGGGATGACTCAGTTTGGACACAGTTGTAGCTGTAGCTTCTACATTGTAGAAGAGACTGCCTGGAGGAGATGACATACACCATCAGCAATCCTGTTCTCTGTGTAATTGCTTGATCTGCTTTCTACAATTAATTGAAAGCTCTGGCCAGCATGCTTTTAATCTACGAAAATTATGCATACTTGGTATACTGGGCGGAAAATTGTAGAGATAGGTTTTGGACAAAGAACCTTACATACTTTGTACAATTAATGGCTACATCTTAAGCATCATCTTGTTGGTGTCCAACACCTTGTTTCACTATGGAGCTCATGAGAGTTCATTATTATTTTAGCAATGCTACTGTCATTCTCATTATTATTTTAGCAATGCTACTGTCATTTGGTATGCTAGTTAGAAAAAAAAGATAGTTTTGATCTTCTAGAGTAGGGTTAATTGTCTCCTTCTAGTATCTTAATTTTATGTTATCTTCTAATTCTTTATTGCACCATAATTTATCCCTAAATTTAGATATAATATTGTTTCTAATATTGTTGATATTATGGAGAGTGATTTCTTCCTTCATTCCTCAATTATTTAGCCAAGACTTCACATCTTTATGCAAACCCCACTTTAGTTGCACGTGGTTTTCAATGGAGTTGGAAGAAAACTTAGGATGCCTCCTCTCTTCTATGTTGTTTATCTTGTTCTTATACATTAGGTACTTATTCATAGCCATGCTCTCAATGTGGGAAAGCTCACTTCTATGAGGAGGATTGTATAGGGAGTATTTCCTTTAATTTTAACATTATAAGTTATAAATTGCTTCTAAATTTGCTTGATCTTTCTCCATGATTACATATAGGTGTTGCAGCCCCAAACTTCACAACCATATAAGATAACATGACTGATGAGAGTCTCCAAGAGGAGTTTATTTTTTTCCCATAACCAAATGTCCAATAATTTACAGTTGTTTTAAAGGCCGAAATCAATTTTCCACCCGTCATTTATCCTTTTCTAATTTCTATAGTTCCACCTAAGCTTGTGATGAAGATCGATTATGAGATATTTGTAGGAAGTCACTTCCTTCGAGTTGTTGTTGTCATATACAAAATTAGTGTAAGTGATATTTTCAAATTTGATCATCATTAGATTTTTTTGGTCAATATTAAAAGTCATACCTATAGTAGAGTAAAAATTCTTGAGAATTTTTAGTTTCTTGTCAATATCATAGAGACATGTCGCTATAAGAAAAATAGAATCAACATAGAGAAGAAGGGGGATGCCTACTTCAATTAAAACCATGCTAATGCAACTTACTTCTTCCAAGAAACCCTCTAACTTGTCGATGTATATAGAAAAAAGGGTAGGGAACAAGGGACAACCTTGCTTAACTCTCATATTATAGTTAATTTCTTCTTACTAGCCTTGAGTGTTAATAAACTTGAAAATAACATTCTTTTACAACCTTATCATAACAACTCTCCAAACTCAAAATGAACTTTGAGTTCTTCTAATCTATTCCAAAGGTTAGTTCTAGGCATTGTGAAAAACACTTTCCTGAAGTCAATGAAGCAACACAAGAGATTGGCTTTATTATTACCACACTACTCTATAATTATCCTAACTATAACAAAGTGGTCCATGGTTCAATGATAGGTACTAAATCTTGCTTGGCCTTTAACCTTTTCCCTTAGCTTTCAGTTCATATGTTGATCTTTGCCAAATTATTCCATATAACTTGGATAAAATAAGGCTAATCATAA